>JBAWJQ010005508.1:0-160160 GCA_037783105.1 Bactrocera zonata | reverse complement strand
GAACATTTTATACCCTTGAATAAAAGGTAGGGAAATACCTTAAGATGTAAAACGTCAAGCAGAGGATTGCAGTCTAAGAAGTTTTATATATATACATACATATCTACATATATAATTCATATACTAACCGAGAAGTTCGGCATAAGATTTGTTAGAAAAACGAAAATCCTTATCGGTAATATATGGGAGTTGGGGTATGATCAACCCGAAATTATCTATTAACTATTATCATGCCATATACTAAAAACATGTTCCCTTGGTTTCATTAAGGTACCTCACATACACTCACCAATCAAATGGAGCAAAATCAGCCGGATGTTCGAAAATCCTGATATTATTTATATGGTAGCTAGATCAAGCTCTCGCCCACTTTTATCTATTTTAGGCACAAAGATACACTGTTATGAGTAAAACACGATTTCACATTTACATTTAAATAACTCAAATATTGCCCCGCCGTTCGAAAATCTTTTTATTAGGTATATGGGGACTCAGGGAAGTATTGGGCTGATTTAACCCATTTTTGATACACACAATTACTATTGTAAGGAGAGAATTCTGTCTGAATATCAATTATATACCCCATACATTGACTGATATTTTCAAGCAAAAGTCGACTATAAATGCTGGGGGTCACACATTTAGCACCTACGGGCTTGAACAGTTTTGGTTTGATTTGGGCAATTTTTGACCCACCCCTTGTTTCTGCGATCACCTGTGCAGTTCTATGTCTTAATGCTTAGTAATGGTTTTCGGTTAATGACGTCTGCCTATCTACGAACTAGTATTTTTTTTGTACCAAAGAACCCGCATACCAAATTTCATAAACTTATTTAAATTTTTACTCAAGTTACGGACAGGCAGTGCGGAAAGACAGTTAACTGGATTTCAACTTTTCTTGTCATCCTGATCATTTATGTGTATATAACCCCATTTCTGTCTATCTGCCTTAGTTTTATGGGATACGTACATTCATCAGTTGAAGAAATCTATTATACTCTACAGCAACAGGTTGCAAGAGTATAATAATATATAGGATATGATATATTAATAAAATTCTATGAGAAATTTCCTAGATTAGTTTAACTTAATATAAAAAGAAAAGAGAAATTAATGAAACTGGTTCATATCAATAACAAGTGATTTAAACATGCACATGCACAAACCTACATACTTCATATACATATTTATCTATTTTCAAAAATTATACCGGATTATTCATTAAAATGTTTAACATTAAATAGTTTTTCTCACATAAAATCAGTAGTCAAATATTAATATTTATTGCCTGAACATTTTTTTCGCGAAAGAATGTTCGTGAATGAATGCACATATGTATGTATATGTCCAGCTTAGATTATGCATTTTAGCTTTTCTTCTTCATTTCAAATATAAAAACATATGTACAAATATGTAACTTACTTGGTATTGTTGTGATTCTGCTGCAATAATTTACACTCTCTTTCGTACTCGCTTATAATCAGTTTTTTTACCGCACAACTTTATCCAGACACTCATTCCATTCCAGCTGTTGTTGCTTTGCCTCATTCTCATTTCACCTGTCAGCTATATTCGTTAACTAGTGCATTTTCAAATAAACATTAGCATACATACTTAAAGAATATGTCATTAGCTTACTTGATGAGAGCACTAATTCTCTTTCTTTAAATTACTCACACTCGCTAGTTTTTGCTGAAATTCGCACACTCACAAATTTTTTGGCAAGACATATGTACATACATATGTACGTGCATGCACACATACAAAGATACATATGTACGATCGTAAGCAGCATCTAACTAGCGCTCCGCTGCCATTTTAGGTTATGTTTTTGGCTTGGCGTTTGCGTAGGCACAGTTTGATGAAATAATCATTTTAAACACTTTTGTGTCACTTTTATTACTTTTTAATCAGATATTGTTAAGTTTGAATAAAAATTAACTTATTTAAAACATATTTGCATATTTAATATAAATTCACTAATTTCACTCACTCCCGTTGAACTGCTGATTCACTCGTTAGCTAAAGCGGAACTGACGAGCATATGTCAAACGGATGTAAGGGTTGCATATCCTTTTTAAAAATATTTTAAAATTTATAAAGTAATAAATTATTAAAATTAGGTGCAATATTTTGTAATTAATATTAATATTGTAACATTTTAGTTACTAAAAACAACGAAAATTAAAATAACATTGAGCAAAGTGTAGAAATCTGTAAGCATACTAAATAAATATATAAACATATAAGTTTTTATATACATTATATACATTTCTTAAGTCAAAAAATCACTTCATAATTTCCCATGCATTATATTTATATTTCTTGGAAAATAGGACAATTTCTTGCAAACACGTTTTTTGTATTTCTTAAAAAACTTTTTTTATATTGCAAATGCAACCCTTTTCCGTTTCCCCTACTGTTCTCGCTAGTTCCGTTTCGGCGAATGAGTCAGCTGTTTGGCAATGACAATTCATTTCCTTTGTGACATTTAAAATTTTAATTAATCTGAAATATTGTGCACAGTTAAATGATAATCAATTCAACGATAAGTAACAAATGCATAAAACTATAGTAAATATAGTACAGAAATACAATCTAAGTGAAGAATAAAAGTATGTGGATGCAATAACAAACCTATGAGCTAATAAACACGCGTACTTTGTGCAATAGTTTTTAATATAAATGTGTAAGTTTAGATTAACAATAATAGTAACTAACCAATGTTGAAAGTATTGTAATATCTTGTTTAGGAATTAAAGGAAGTGGTTTAAGCCGGTGCAGTACGGATAGTGCTCCTCTGGTATGTACATATTGTTGTTTTTGTTTTTATATTGAATGCTAGCAACGTTTTTATATTGTTGTTATAATCTAATACTACATATGTACATCAGAGATGGTATAAGAGCGCTTTGTAGGAGCCGCTGTCAAAAATGTGCGATGGCTGGTGCCACGCACTTTAGGTGAAGTCACACATAGTATCTCCGTACCTATTCTACAAATTTGAACAGATATGTCATCTCAAGTCGAAAAATTGTTCAAATTGGAAAACAACTGTTCGAGTAGGAATAGGAATATCAGGTCAAGTTGTGATATATACATATTATTGCAATTCGGAGAGAATACTCGTTCTGATAATAGTATTTGTGTGTGTCGAAAATTTATTGACTTAACACTTTTCTTAGCTTCCATGTATCTGGTAGAAAGTTTTCGAACTTCCGGTTAACTTTATACTGCATATATCAGTCAATATAAGCGTTATCTATATGTTATATAAAATCGAGTGAAAATTGCCTTAACACCTATATAACTAATATCATTCGAATTCGAAGACGGAACCAAAGCTTTACAATAATAATTTTTGTAATAAATAAAACTTTTTTTTGAAAATTTCATGTAACAATTACAGTAAAAAACAAAATTATTAAGCCAAATTTTCATTTCCGCCTTAACCTTATTTTCTCGATATTGTAGAAAGCTATATACTCCACAAAGCCAGTCAGTAGGTTGAGCTGAGTCGATTTAGCCATGTCCATCTGACTGTCCGTCTGCATATATACGAACTAGTCCCTCAGTTTTTAAGATATCTTTTTGAAATTTTGCAAACGTCATTTTCTCTTCAAAGAGCTGCTCATTTGTCGGAACTGCCGATATCGGACTACTATAACATATAGCTGCCATACAAACCGTACGATAGGAATCAAGGGCTTGTATGGAAAACTTTCGCATTTGACGTGGTATTTTCGCGAAATTTGACATGGATTACTGTGAAGAGTATATTAGCTTCGGTGCAGCCGAAGTTCACATTTTTCTTGTTTTTAACTACTGTTACCTTATTCAAGTATTTCTCAAAAGTTCTGGGTTCATGACGTCACAAATAAACCACTTTAAAGTGGTTTCACGGTTGCGCTTGGATTCCGGACTGAGAGACAAGCAAAGCATTTTGAGATGCCTACTTTCTCATATTAAATACTTTTTACAGATATCTTTTTTATTACACTTTTTGATTGTAATAAAGGGTTAGAGGATGCTTAATCAAACACTTCGCTGTATTGCAATGAGTTTAAAACAAATTTATGTCGACGAAAGAAAGCTTCAAATAGATGGGTGTTAACCCATGAAGGCACGCAACCACTTTGTCTGCCATTCAGAATGTGCAAAAGTTCAATATGAGCGTCCAACATCAAAGCGATTTAAAGAAAATCTCAAAACCTCCTACCAACGCCAGCTCAACAATCGCCAAAGAAAACAAGTAAACAAAAAAGCACAAGGATTATGAGAAAAAGGGTTCTGTCAACGGCGTCGGCATTTGACTGTTGACTGAGTGACGCATGTTCTCCTATGTACTAGCTTCAACGCACTTGAATACTTGCGTACAAGGCCACAGACACCAACTCAATCCAAAAGGATGTGTGGGTTGCCATGCATACGGACAGATAGTCTATGTATATAGAGTACATACATATGTACATATATACATACTATATACTAATGTTAAACCAAATGTGAATGGGAATTTGACTTTGAAGATGCGAACGTGCGTACGTGTGGGTGTATGTGTGTGTCGACGAGTTGGCTTTTGAATTCGAATTTGAATGCTAATGCTAATGCTAATGTGTCGAAAGGCAGAGAATCGGAAAATTTATTCAATTGCCGACAATTGAAGTAAATCACTTATTGGCCTTATTGTTGCTGACTCGCGATATTGTTACCACCACAGCTGTTGTCGCTCAGTAATTGTTGTAGGGTATTCATGTTGTTGGTTTTGATGCCATTTTCTTGCTGTTATTGCTTGCCATTTCTGTAGCTGCAGTTAGTTGAATTAATTTGAATACACGCGTTTTAGATTATTTGAATACGCGTTAGGAATATTTGCCGCTTTCCATATATGCATATGTATTAGTGTGTACACTAATACCTACATATCTACATAAATGTGATGGAACAACTTCTGCTGGAAATAATTTGAAAATTACCAATAACGGTATTTGAAGTTAGTGATTTTTGATTAGGAAAAACGAAAATGGCTTAACAAATTTGTTGTCGATAATTTATTACAATTCGCAGAATGTAGTTTATTTATTTATTCCAAGGAGCAAAAATGTGTCAATCGCACGAAAGCCTTCACAACTACAAAAATGTTTGATAATCATAAATATTAACGACAGAATGTCTAAGTTTCGGTGCAGGTTACACTCTAACAAATTCGCCAGAATCAAAGACCGGAAATATCTCAAATTTCCCGACAACTTGAGAATTCTACGATAAAATAAGTAAGAAGGGCTAAGAATACATTCGGGTGTAACCGAACTTTTGTAATATCGCAATTTGCAAAGGAGTCAAAGTCTGCACGTTTAAATACTTTTCGACTGTTTTGTAAAGTTATTATGATACTAAAACATAATAAAGAAGAGCTAAAATGTTTCTGGCATAAACGAAATATTTTTCAATAATCATTGTGACCATATATGTTTAGTAATATCGTTATAGTGGAGTCTAAATAGAAAGCAAACTTTCTCATCGGATATTTTTTTTCGATTAATTACGGCCTAGAACAGGATACTTACTGCTATTAGAAAAATACGCTCTTTCAATTTCATGTTAAATAACGTTATACAGTATGGCCGATAGAATGTCTTAGTATATCGGTACAAGTCAACTGTAAATTCGAAAATCTTTTTATTTGGTATATGGGGGCTAAGTGAAGTATTAACCCGATTTTGATTAAAGAATATATATTTTTATCAAGAAAACATTTTTCTTTAGTAATTGACTAATCACGATCTAATAGTTAAAAAAAAAACCTTTAAAAGGGGAAGAGATGAGACTATAATCTGATTTCATCCAATTTCACAGGGTAGGGGTTCTTATAAGATTTATCCTAAGCGAATTTGGCTATTATTGCTTTAATCGATTTGAAGATATATGTATATATTAAATCTTCCATACCCATATATTGAAACATTTTTTTCGCACAGATGCCCCTTGGCACTGCAAATCCTTATGCTAGACTACAGTTTTGTATCTCAATTTAGTGCTAAGTTAGGACTTCTTATACTTTTTCGATTAATGACTTCTTACCTTTGTTCTCGTACCTTTTGCCAGAAACATGCGTAACAAGTTTCAGATATCTCGACTTTTACTCAAATTATCGCTTGCAGGACCGACAGGCAGATAGTCGAAATTCAACTCGTCTCCTTATCCTGTCATTTATATATGTATAACTCCATATCTATCTCGATTCCTTTTAGGTGATACAAACAACCGTTAGGTGGATAAAAATTACGTTTTCTAAAATGCCTTGAATTTCTAGCGAGTCACCATCGATGTGTGTGGCCCGGCGTTGTCCTAATGGAACACAATTCATTTTATATTAACAACTTCTATACGATTGCTTACTTCAGTCGTTTCAATTGTTGATAGAGATCCAAATTTAATTTGACCGAAGGAAAGGAATTCATGATGAATGATTCAGCAAAGCTTTCCTGACAGACAATCCTGGATTGACTGCCGTTTTCGCCGGCCTTGAACGCTCGACCGCTTGGCTTGACTCGGCCCGCTTGTCATAATCAGTAACCATTCGCTTCAGAAATGCATGGATTTTGTTGCGATAGATTGAAATTCGGACCATGAGTTTGTTTGGTACTAAACGGTTTTTGTGCCATGCTCAGCTTCTGGACAATAGAAACAGAGCACAATTGCACATGATTGGATCCTACAGTATCAGGACCAAAAACATTATTTGTCGAAGAAAAAATGTAAAATATTCTCATTTTCACTTTGCTGGTGTCCACTTTCGAATCGTGCTGAAACATTACTGATTTAAGGAATCTAAGAACCGTCCGAGATTTTTTTTAACACGAAATCTTATCTTTCTAACGCCAAATTGTGTAACCCATTTATAATCCACTTTTACATAAAATAAAGTGTGGGCGGTGCCAAGCAAATTTTCAAATTTCAATTTAGCGTGTCAACCATTTTTTTTACCAATTTTACCGACAGTTTATAAAAATGTGCTAAAAGGAAACATTTTCTGCTGACTACATCGAGTTTTTGGTTGGGACTCACTGTACCATATTAATTTTTCGTAGGATCTTTACCTTACCTATATCTCTTTAGCTCCGATTTTGAATTTGTAATTTAGTTTACTTAGAGCTTATCTGCTTAAGAAAAACTGACCAGTCAATAGTCTCCGCATTATAAGCGACTACTGTCTTTCTAAATAAGATTTTTTAAAAAATCAGTGCAGTAGTTTTGAAGTTATGAAGATCACCGACTTAGAAAACTTGATTTTTCATGAAACGCTTTAAAGTTTTAAAGTCTATTGTAACACGCTCACAAGGCAGGTATAAAAATACTCGTAACTCCAACTTTGCTGCAATCGACTTGAAGTTTTGACACAATGTTCTTGAAGATATTATGCATTCAAGCAGAAAAATCATTAAGAGTGAAAAAGTTTAAAAACGTTACCGTCTCTATAAGATATGATCATGAGTCTGGCTTTCAAATAGTACGGTATGCGAAAAAAACAATCTAAGAAAATTTAGTTATTTTCTTAATTAAATGATATCCGAATGATTAGAGCGAGTTCTTTAAGTACTTATAGATTTTAGAAGTGCTTACAAATATAGTCCTATAGAAATACCTTTATAGCAAACAATATTTTTTATACTCTCGCAACAAAGTTGCTAAGGAGAGTATTATAGTTTTGTTCACATAACGGTTGATTGTAAGTCCTAAAACTAAAAGAGTCAGATATAGGGTTATATATACCGAAGTGATCAGGGTGACGAGTAGAGTTGAAATCCGGATGTCTGTCTGTCCGTCCGTCCGTCCGTCCGTGCAAGCTATAACTTGAGTAAAAATTGAGATATCATGATGAAACTTGGTACACGTATTTCTTGGCTCCATAAGAAGGTTAAGTTCGAAGATGGGTAAAATCGGCCCACTGCCACGACCACAAAATGGCGAAAACCGAAAACCTATAAAGTGTCATAACTAAGCCATAAATAGAGATATTAAAGTGAAATTTGGCACAAAGGATCGCATTAGGGAGGGGCATATTTGGACGTAATTTTTTTGGAAAAGTGGGCGTAGCCCCGCCCCCTACTAAGTTTTTTGTACATATCTCGGAAACTACTATAACTATGTCAACCAAACTCTATAAAGTCGTTTCCTTCAGGCATTTCCATATACAGTTCAAAAATGGAAGAAATCGGAAAATAACCACGCCCACCTCCCATACAAAGGTTACGTTGAAAATCACTAAAAGTGTGTTAACCGACTAATAAAAAACGTCAGAAGCACTAAATTTTGCGGAAGAAATGGCAAAAGGAAGCTGCACCCAGGCTTTTTTTAAAAATTGGAAAATGGGTGTGGCGTCGCCCATTTATGGACCAAAAACCATATCTCAGGAACTACTTGACCGATTTCAATGAAATTCGGAATGTAATATTTTCTTAACACCCTGATGTCATGTACGATATATGGGTGAAATCAGTTTACAACCACGCCTTCTTCCAATACAACGGTATTTTGAATTCCATCTGATGCCTCCTCTGTATAGTATATACATATACATATATGCGTATAGAATAAATGAAATGTACGTAGGATACATTTTGCTATTTGTAAAAAACATATCTTTAGAATTTAAAAATATAACATTTAATTATTAAAATACATAATACTTATTACTTCTAAATCAAACCTGTATAATCTTATTCATGTAAGAAATAAAATGTGCATTAACTTCGAAAAACGATTGTTTTTGTTTTTTTACATAGTCCTCAATACAGTTAAAATAAATTGAAATACAATTCAATACTCAAAGTACACAAATTGATCTAATCTAATTAATTTTACAGCAAAATAAAAAAATATTTAAATGACGGATAATGAAATCTCGATTATCACTTTATCCTTCCAGAGTATAAAATGTTCGGTGACACCCGAACTTAGCCCTTCCTTACTTGTTTTGTATTACTGTTCTGCATGTATTTTAATTCAACAAAAAACTTCCGTCAGATGTTGTCAGCTTATTCTCGTATTCTAAATTGTTTGGAGAATCATGTTCCTAAGTATTCTTCGCTGCCTTCCGCTTTCTCATACGGTTGTCAACACCCACTGCTTCTAGTTTTTCGTTTGAACAATCAATGATGAAGTTCAAGAAGTACTAATATGCACATACATATGTATGTATGTACTATATATAGTTGTTTATATGTAGTACATACAATTACTAATACGCATAGAAGAAATGTGACTCCAAATCATTAGAAGAGAAAAGAACGCATTTCTAAGGAAAACGCGAATAACGTGAACTGCGAGGTAAAGGAAATCAAATAAAGGGACACAAAAATGTTTGCGAGTGGTATCAAATTATAACACATTTCTTGCACTCCGCAGATGCGTGTGATATAGTCGTTTATAAATATATTTGTGCACTCACCTTGGAGACAAGGCTAATTTTGAAGATTTCAAATTGTAACCTGCTGCGATAAAATCTTTTGAATCTGCATTGCATACATAGATTCCGGCACTCAAATAAGCAAGCGCTCGAACAATACGTGCAACGTAAGTAAGAGCCCGACAGGATGTGTCAAGGATATCCTTTACACTAGCAAAGCATAAAAATTATATGAAGCTGTTGAGGGGCAATGCAAAAAACTATGGATAACTATGCGGAATGCTGCACTCATGGAGAGTTGGAGTGTAACAAATGCATTATCATGAAATAATATAAAATATATTATAAATTTATTTATAATGCTCTAAACGCATACATGTACATATGTATATTTAACTTGTCATATGAGCGCACAACGACTACTAGCGCGCCCCTCCAAATATGTATACAATCGCAATAATTCTTTTTTTGCCCAAAATCGTACATTTTTTCCTGTTGAACACAATCTGTTTGCTTCCAGCGGATGTGTTACTGTAGTAAATTTTGTCAAACCGTGTATAACGGTGTGTGTGCGTTCGTGTATTCGTATGTCAACATGTCCTTGTGTGAGTGCCTTTGAGTGCTTGCAAATTGTTTGCTTATTTCCTAGCTCCCCTTAACGCTGACACGTGCATTTGTTTGCATTTTCACTACAGTGACAATGTGCAACAAAATAAAAAACACTCCACTGGACAAAGATTCATCCTGTTCTGTTTTTTTCTGTACTTTTCCCGCATATTTTTGCCAGTTTATTCAATTTACTGCAGCAAAAATGTTGTCACTGCCCATTACCACACATCCTCCGTTACTAACGGTCGACGCGTTGCCGTATTGCCCTCACACATTCGCCAATGTTTTTGTTGTTTATCAATAATATTTCATTGCTGTTGTTTATGCATTTCGTTGTTGATAGCTTTTTGGCAAGTTCATAAAAATTCAAGAGCTTTTTATATGCAGTGTTGAAAACATTTTTTTATACAGTTGTCATGTTTGGTTGTTGTTTCTTTATTTTTGTGCCAGTTATCAGTGATTTATGGGCATTTGAATGGCGATCAGATACTTAAGTGAAGTACTTCCGCTTCCGTCATTAGTGTGAGATCCACTCAACATTGGACATATTTTGGACATTATGCAAATAATATCCATGTGCATCCAATTGTCACATTTCATTTCTATTTTTTCTCGACACGTAAATTATTTGGAAAATGGAATATGCAACATATATATGAATATATTCAGTGAATAAAACATTTGGTAGGAGTATATCCAGTATTAATGAAATATTAATTTTACATTCGATATTCGTACGAAGTTCATCAATCGTCGCTGGCTTGTTAGCATAGTTCATAGATTTGACATAGTCCCTCAGGAAATAGTCTAACAGGGACAAATGACATGACCGATTGAATAGCTGCCTGACCAATAACGCATATTTTGCTTATTGATGAAGCCATTCAGCCAGAAATTCAGCATCATCGCCGAAGAAGATTTTTCGATGAAAATCTGGATCACTTTCAAGTTCTTGCTCAGCCCAATTCACGAACATACAACGATTCTGGTGGTCAAGTATCAATTTGATCTTGAAAGGATCGATGCGCTAGCGGTAGCAACATTCTCGACATTATTCTCTTCTTTGTTTCACAGGCACGAGGACATTTTGTACTGTGCCTGTGGATTCAAATTTTTCCACTAAACGGTCAATTGTTGATCTGACAGGACGATTATGACGACCCTAAATTGAACGTAGTGCTCTTAAAGTTAAGACGACTCTCTCCGAATTTCGGTAATAAATTTGAATAATTTCGACCTTGCTGAAGATAAATGTCAAAAGAGCGTGAAAAATATGATGACGTTTGCTATCCCTATCGGTCTACTCTTGTAGCGTCTTTATTGAAAAATCCATTAAAAACCACTTCCTTTATGCGCAGATGTTATTTAAACAATATTTCTATAGCAAATATTTTATAAAAGATATCCTGATTCTGAACCAGAATGATTATATGTATATTGGCAACTTTTCTAAGCCGCATTTATAAAAATAAAATCAAGCACTAAGTTCATTATGAATTCTTTATTTATTCGGAAATCATTCATATAAAATTTTGTTAAGAATCCTTGATTCCTTTCATACAAGGTGCATTCCAAAGTAAACAAGACTTAACAAACAAAGAACAAATGGTTTTTTCGGCAAAATCAATTTATTTTATTTAAAATAGTCTCCTTCTGCTTCATGCATTCGTGCTTCTCGCACGGTCCAAAAGCATGTCCAACGAGTGTTTTAGCTCGTTGGCTGGTATGGCCGCCAGTATGCCGGTGCAAGCCTTTTGAATGGCCTCTACGTCTGCATAACACTTTTCTTCATGGGAAAATGCAAGGAAGAAGTGACACGGTGTCATATCAGGTGAATACGGGGAGTGGTTAATGGTTAAAATGTGATTTTAGGTCAAATAATCGGTCACAAGCGTCGATCGATGAGAGCAATTTTTGGTCGTCAGTCAATTTGTGCGGAACAAACCGTGCACACACCTTTCGTAAACCCAAATGTTACGGTCAAAATGCGATAAATCGATGTTTTGGAGATGTTCAATTCCATTTCCATGAATTGTAATGATGATTTCGGCTGATTTTTGATGAATTCACGCACAGTTTAGATGGAATTTTCGGTGACAATCGATAAAGATAGCAGATTCTAACGCACCAGTCGACATATAGATGACGCCAAGGGGGCGCTAGATTCAAAAAGTCCTGTTTACTTTAGAACGTACTGTTGTACTTATATGTTTTTATATATACTTTAACCCTTCAAAAGCTAATGCATATTTACGTTCGGAAATATATTCAAATATATAAATTTTATATAAAAGCTGCTCAAAATTTTATAATCAAATCAACACTCATAATATTATATATATTAGTTAAAATTCTTACTTTAACCTCCGAATTTTTACACCAAAAGAGAAACGTCGCTGTTCAATACGTGTCTTCAACTCTTCCTTTGTTATTTAGCTAAAATAGCACAGACTACAAACAGGCAATAAACCAAAAATACCACAAAGTAAGTAAATATTACCGTAAAGTAAATATTTTCACTCAACAACATTTAACACCGCAAGCTAATGACTTGGAGGCCGATTTGTAAGGTGCTATGTGTGTAGTAATAAACTCGAATCGTTAGCCTGTTCCATATGTACGACGACTCCGAATGTAGAAACAACATAAATATACATTTCACATATATATGTATATGTGAAGCTATGCAACATGTAAAAGGTGCACATAAATCATAAGCGATTTTCAACCGTCAGACATTGTACGTCCAAAGCCTATATATCATAGTGCTACAAACGCAAAGGTCAAAGTTAAAAAAAAGGAGTGAAAAATATGTAGTCATTTAAGGGCTCTGCTCTGAGAGAAAAAGTTGTTAAAGTCTCACTAGGTGCCGTGACCGAGTTATCTTGCAATGTAGTTAGTTAACCTTAATACCATGCTAGTTGTTATTGTTTGCTGTTATTTATTGCACGTTGCAAACTCCAGAGCTAAAAGAAATAAGCCTTTAGCGAAATTAAATATACATATTTTGGAACAAGTAAGGAAATATTAAGCAAAAACAACGTTTTTTGCTGGGCTTATAGAAGATTTTATGTGATATTAGCGATTTTGACACAGATCAGTTAAGGGATCGGAGCGTCTCAGTGTGACCCACCGAAAAATCACTGATTTTCACAACTTTTTTGGAATGTTGAAGTTAACTAATCAGTTCGATGACAAATACAAAATGACTTTTTTTATGTTTAAAAAGGTGCGGTACGATGTCCGCGATTGCGTCCGCAATTTTGGTCTAAAACAAAGTTTTCAAAAGGATTATTAATCTGTAAGAAAGTTGCTACCGCGTATCGTTTGCTTTTTTTTTTTTTGGAAATTTGGCAAAATGGCGGCGGTTTGAACAGAAAGTATCGAATTTTTCGACAGTTTTTCGTAGAAAAAAATAGAAAGATTTCAAAAAAATTTAAGGCTTCCATAGCACGATAGCGAATGACGAAAAAAAACTTTTCCTTTGAGAGTGGAAACCGTTTTGAAAAAAACTATTCTGAGAAAAACGCATTTTAAGATTGGAATCACTTCATTCCCCACTCTATTCCCTTTCTACAAGAAACGCTGTAGAGACCGCAATAATTTGAATTTCAAATTCAAAATTTGTGAGAATGTTATTTATGTACATCATGTAATGCAACAAAAACAAAATCGATTTCTCGAAAATTTCACACTGAGACGATGCCTTAAACAGATTCTATGATGTGCAAATGTGTCTGTACCGTGAAGGCTCAGATCACAGTATCTACGGAACGACCCGTTAATACCAAGACAGATTCCCGTTAGCTAATGCAGTTCATTGAACAAATCGGCATCAACTATTGCTTTAACGGATTTCAGTTATACATTATATAGTTTCGTGCTTTGCAAAGCTCACAAGCTCGGTCAAAATACAAAAGAAATCGTACAGTGATTTCAACTTTCTGACGAGCAGTTTCTTTAATTTAATATTTAAAAAGATGCTTCGAGATCTTTTAAAAGAGCTTATGACATCCATTCATCGTATGTAAAATTTCAATCACATAGTAATGGCATTAAATATGGTTTCAGCTGTTAGTAGCAGAGGAAACGGGAGAGTTCCTGAAAAGACCAAGTGGACATGGCGAAGCCAATTAAATTTACTAAGGCAAGTTAACTTCGCCGAAGATATAATACGCTTCATAGGTGCATTTCTTATGGCATAAAAAGGTACAAAAAGATCTTTATTCTGATTCTGATCTCTCAGTTTGAATGACAACGGTATGCTATAGTAGTCCAATCTAAACAATATATTCGGAAATTGTAGCGATACCTTAACTTATATATGGCAGCTATATGCTCTAGTTGTCTACTATCGGCGGTTCTGACAAATTAGCAGTTTCTTTGTAAGAAAAGAAGGTGCAAAATTTTTGATCAATATTATTTAAAAAACTGAGGGACTAAATAAAATACAGACGGCCATGCTTAAATCGGCTCACCTCGACATGCTTTTAATTTATATACATACAAGTCCCACGTTTCTTTTGGGTGAAACAAACATCGTGATAAACTTAATATACCTGGTTCAAAGCGCAGAAAGGAGAATACTGTCTTTTCTTAAATTAACATATTTCTCCCATATTTGAATATTATCATTTTATCGTCATTTCTAATCTCTGAATTTTCTGATTCACCTTCTTATGTACCGATTTTTGCGAATTTGCCAAAATTTATCATATTTAAAGAACTTTATCAAGGCCAAAGAAACCTTGTCTTCAATACTACAAGCTAATACACTCCTAAAGTAAACGATTTTAATATTTTAGGATAGAATTTTTACAAATACTGTACAAATTCCATCCCATTCTACCTTGAGCTATATAAAAAATATTTTAATAAATGGAGAAATCTTCACACATATGAATATCTACATACATTGATACGAGTATGTATGTATTTAAAGGGTCATGATAAATCAGTTGGCATCGCCCTTACGGCTGTGAATTTTTCACTTCACTCGATAATTATAGTGTGCACTCCTAAAATCACATTTCATTTCAGTTTCGGTTTTGATTCTTTCTTGCCTTTTGCTGAATTCCACTTCATATATCATTGTTTTTATGTTGTCCTCACTAAATTTGCTTCGAGACTGAACTTATAGCCTTATAAATTAAAATTCATTTCATTTCTTTTTATTTCTCACAATTGTATTTCTTAACGCTTGCTTAAATTAGATATTATAAATTTAGCCAGACTGAATGATAAATATTTCATATATGTCACTGTTTTGTTCTTGGAAAATCAAATCATAGTTCCGCCCATAGTCCAGGGCTGACTCCACTACTGAAGTTTAACAAAGATATTGTTCTCATATGAAAAGTGTTAACATGTAGGCTACAAATGTTTATTACACATTTGAATGTTTATCTCAATTTGAAAATCCTAATAAAAATAATTTTGAATTGTGAATCTCAAATACCGGATTGAAATATAAGAAATTTGGTAGCAAGTACTAACTTTCATATCTCGAAAATTGGACTGAAAAATTTGTAATCCCTTATCATATATGTAATTGTAGAAAAGAAATTGTTCTAAAATTAAATCTGTTTTCCGCAAGTCGCAATGATTTCATGTTTTACCATTATGTACTAGAGCTTACACAGATATGCTAAATATCATCTTCATATACACTTATGCACTAGTCAGTATATATTGATATATACATATATATACCATATGTATATATTTTATAAAATGATCAGGATGATGAGACCGTGCAATCTGCAACCTGAGGAAAATTTTGTTATTGGCATTAAACTTTTCACTCGTATTTCTTGGTCGAATAGAAAGAATTAGTTCGTTAAAGGGCGTAATACCGCCTCTATCTCCCAACCATTCATGCTGTATCACCCAAATTTGCACAGGATAATAATTTCGGCACCTCTGGGACAGTGTGAAAATAGGCGAAGTTGATGTTAACTACGCCGCACCATATAACGGGTTTGTTAAAACTACTAAAAGTGCGATAAATCAATAAGTGAATGCGTCAGAAACTTAAATTTTACATCCAGGTTGACAGGAGCTTCATATGAACAATTGGACTGTTGCCTTGGCACCGCCATACGTGAAATCACATATCTTAGGACCTACTGACGAATTTAAACCAAATGGTACATAGATTCATAGGACTATTATTGGCATGCCCATGTTACAATGAAAATTGCAAAATTGTACATTTAAATTCCATCTGATTTTGTCACTTTCAGTATAGAAATCAAGCAACAATGAATGTTTCAAGTTTAAAAATTGTCAAAAACGGACCATTAACTATTCAATGCTCTCAGATATCGAGATAGGTTTCAGAGTCCTATGGCTGACTTTTTAACGAAAATTTCGGTCAATGTACATATGATATAGATAACTGCCATTTAAAAATAATTTTATGTGGTAATAGTATTTCAAAATTGGTTGAACTCGGGTCAATATTTCCACGCTTATACCTAATAGATTTTCGAACTTCCGGTTGACTTTATACACCATATTATCGGCTAATATGTGAGTTATCTTAATCAAATTAAGTGAGCGCATTTACGTCCTAACGCTGCATCTCTTGCAAAACTTGTCCTAGCCTTCATACAATTTATATCAGGATTTTGAAACATTCATTTACTACTTATGTATATATTGTTATTGGTAAAAAATCAATTCAATACCTCACCTATGTAACTCCCATATACCTATTCTTTATACCTTAATCTCATGTCCCCAATATTATAAATTCCGATCTTCTGGTTGACGGTTTGCAAATATATCTCATTTCAAGATGATTTTAATATAATTTTCGCTGACGGGAACTAAAATATAGTATGGCTTATTAAAATACAAAATTTTTTTGTAATTCATTCCCGATTTGGTCGAATAATGTATGTTGTATTTTTTCGCAACATTTTTTAAGACGAAGTTTTGCCAATACCTGAAGGTATTTCCCCGTCATCAATCCTTGCATGTTTCTATTGTATGATATGTGGAGTTCACCCGAACTTCGCCCTTCCTCAATTGTTTATTATTAACTTCTCAGCAACAAGCTTAACATATCTAAGTTTAGATCTTCATAGAAATTATTGTATTGTATAATGAAAATCACCTGTTAACTAAGCCCATGCCATACAATAAATTTATAACAACTGTCCGTAAAAAAACTATATTAGTTAAATAAATTCTGACGCGTCTAACGTCAGCACCATAACGTAATCGTATTAAGAACAAATTTGCGTTAAAAATATGTGTGGCGCCACTGACCAGTCAAAACTACCACGGAATGATTATACCAAAAATAATCCATTCAAAAGTGATTATGCGTACGATCATGCATAAAGCCTTGATTTCACAACTCATCCACCCCCAATGTCTAGCCGTTTCATTACTTACTCTCATTGCTTCATATAATCGAGCATGGCCAATCGATTTTTAACCAAAAATCATAATCAATTTGTTACGCTTTTTTGTGGTCAAACTGTTCGTATTTTTTTTCTTTTCAAATAATGCATTATGTACTTATAAGCATTTAAATACATTTTAATTTTCGACACACTATCGTTGGATAAAACAACACATCCTCATGTGATGGTGTGGAACAAGGATATGAATGTATGCATTTACTGTTGGATGTGCATTTTTATATACATATGTATGTATATAGAGGCGAGCACTGCGGGGGTGGACACACTTCCACAAGTATTCGTCAGCAAACCATATATTTGTATGTATATGTTTACAGGCAGGAATGTGTAGGTCCTGCGATAAACAAATGTAAAGAACCGTGTACTCTAACTATGAGCAGTACACAATTATACACATATCCTTATAAGCATAAACATATGCATACAACATACACACTCCTAGAGCTACATATATAAAAAGCCGAATGAATAATAAAATATGTATGTGTCCACGCCAACATCAACAATGGCAACTAACCACTACAGAAAAAGTGTCGACAATAAATAATGAAAGTAAAAATGAAGGTGAAGGAATAAAAAACACACAGTCATTGTGGGGCCATTAGTTGTGGCACCAGACAGAGCACGCGTCTCACAGTGGCTACGATTTTTCACTTCCACATACGAGTAAATTCTATTACCTTAACGTACTTTTATTATAAACATGTATGTACATACATATTATAATGGCATTAGCGACAATGAACAACATGCGGTGCCGTGAAAATGAAAATTTCAAGCCTTACATGTGTCGTCGTCCTTTCTTCGCATCGTGCCACTACAAACACTAAGATACGGCCCCCCACTATTGCTCTTTTTTCCTTCTTTAAATGCATTTCTTGTTTATTGTTTCCTAAGGCTTATTTTGAGTGAACTGTTTGAAGAAAATCGGAAATTAGAATCTTTCGAACAGTCGAGTATCCTTTGGGCGTTGTAAAGTGATAAGCTTATCGTTGGAAATGTCACGCCTGGATGTGATGTTTTCATTAGGAAAATTTGTTATGCATATGTGGCAATCAATACATTGTATGTAAGTTTTTCATTGTAGCAATGCATGTTTAATTTATGCTTTAGGTACAATCTTAATCCTTTCATACAAGCTACCAGAGTAAAAATTGTATTGTTAAGATGATGACATAACGAATTTGACGTAGTTGAGATTTTTATATCTTACGAGTATACTTAAACAACGTTGTAGGAAGAAATCAAACCACGCTAATGATATAAACATGAACAGTTTTAGTTAAGCTGAAATGACAGGAAAGATCAAGGCTGCTTGTAAATAACTAAGTAACTGATGAGACTTCACAAAAATGATTTGCTCTGTTTTCTAGAATTTAATAGCCATGGTTGATCCTAAACCATATATTTTAGTTTCTCAAAAGCCCGCTTCATTCCCAAAACTTTCTTACTTCATGAACAAATTTTATTTAATACATTCTACGATACAGTCTAAAAAATTGGTCAGAGATTGTGGCGTTGCTTTTGAAAATCTTTTATTTCAATGAAGATATCTCCTCAATAAAAAAGTTTTTTCCCACAAGAACTGGATTTTGTTCTTCTGTTTGTGTCCGATATCGGCCATTCCGAGAAGTTGACAACTGATTAGGGAGTAAAGCGCGAGGGGATGTTTCATCATTGAGGCTGAATTTATCGACTGTTGTGCCAAAGACACCTTCTTCGGTCACTCTAGCGTTAAAGACTCCAAGCACGATTTTGACATCATGGCAGGGCAACATCGTCCTTCTCTTCCATCGAGGCGTAGGCGCAAATCAACGACTTGTTGAAGAATTTCCCTTTGATGTAAATTGTGGGTAAAGGTTCATCCATCGAAGTGAATTCCAAGACTCAGCGACAGAGTCTCTCTCCCACCACGAATTCTACACCAAATTTGCGCTGCTTTATATAGCCACTGTAGTAAATGCGACGAGGACCTACTTGTCTCTGTCCTTGTCCCGTCCATCGCACTTACTGGACGGCGATGATGTCAGTTTTGACTTTTACAAGGATATCAAGAAGCTGGGCAGCATCTTCCAAATTAGGGGACCGGACATTCCAAGTGAATGCCCTTAAATCGTAATCCTTAATGCCTTTGTCATGGTCATCATCAAAATCGGTCTCTCTTCTTGGCTGTTTTTTTCGTTTTAATTGAGGGCGTTTTTTTCCGTGGTGGGTCCGAAACCTAGCGCACATTTCTGGTTTTAGCTACCCAGAGGATACTTGGTCTAAGGCCGGAAGTAGTGAGCTGCTTGAGTCATACATATGTAAACGAATCGTTTCTAGACACTCCCTAGTGAATGGCGCTCAGAGAACTTTCCTCACTTGCGTGATCTGCACATGACTCCATTCTTCAAACTTCGTGACAAACAATAAATATAAGCAAGAATCAAATTAATGAGAAAAAAGATGTCGAGAAGATATGTTGTATTTAAAAAACTGCTTTTATGAGCATTTCTTTTACAAATTTCCAGTTGAAATCTATTTTTAAGGAACAGCAGCAATCTGCCATAATAAATGTGACGATTCCATCAACTATGATTCCTTTCTTCCCTCCCTTTTAAGTCCTGGTGATCCTGGCTGTCTCTGTCCCTCACTATATTTTCTAAAATTATCCAACAATTTATACGGATGATAAATGCTCCACATCGCATAGTCTAACTTGATACTCATATTTTCTCCTAAAGTCTGAAAGCCTACTTTTCATTTTTTTTTTCATAATTTGGCGCTTTCTGGTTACCTATGAAATAACTGAAATTAAAATAATGTCCTTCCACGATCAAGCTTTTGACAAATTTTCTTATCATTCCTAACTTGACCACCGATATCTGGGAATTTGATATCATTGGCCTTAACATCCGCGCCGTTAGTTCTGCTTTCTCCAGACTGCATAAGGAAGCAAAGCAAATGGATCTGGTAGTGAACAAAGGCAAAACGAAATATATGTCACAAAATATCTGGCACATTGGTCTATTATTTCGCAATATTCTATAGCAAACTGCCTTAGAGTCTAAACAAGATAATAATTAAATACACACTGTCCTGAACAACCTGTCTCTCAATCTATCAGCTCTTTCTGGGAGGCAGTAAATTAAAAATTACGATACGCTAATTTTTCCCCATAACAAATGTATTAAATGCAATTCTTGTTAAAAATATTATTCCACTTTAATTACCCATTTGCCATACAATATGAATTTTTTACGTTTTGGCGTAAACCTTTTGAAAATTCTTATTATCTTTATCAGGATTAATTAAATAGAAGTGAGCAATCGTAAACTGGTGCAACTGCTCTCTAAAATATAAGACAAAGACAGAAGGTCTGACTGGTCATTTAAAGTCAACATTGCTTTGAAATAAACAAAACAACAACAATTGCTGACCATATGTTGCAATATTTTCTAATAACCTTTTGCTCAGTAGAATATTGAAAAAAGTAAAAAAAAAAATGTTAACAAGCAAATGCTTACATGAGAAATACATAAATCTATAATCATCGTTGGTCATGTAGTTAACGCCCACTTTACCGCAAAAAAATACCGCATCGCTGTGTTGCACAGTACGCTAACAAACCTTGTCGTCCTTTTCAACAAAAACTCCAAACACACATGTGTACATATCTGCAAGACGATCCTGCCTAAATCCAAATGGACATAACAGTCTTCTCAATATTTTCTAGTTAAGTCATATGGTCACATAACTAGCTACACACGCGCAGGATTGTTCCTCATGCATACATACATATATACACATGATACATATTGACTTCTAGCCGTAGTGATAATCTCTCGCATGTCCTGTGCGGCGGTTAATGCATTGCTTCTTTGCTACGATCATCCTTAGATCTCTAGTTGGTTGCTTGTCAATAAGCGTGAAAGAACAGCCAAAATTTCATACCGACAAAAAGAAGAATTTCTGCGGAAAAACTTCGGTCAGTAAAACGAAACACAAAGCGCCATGTACATAAACGACAACACAACTGCCACCAGACCCTTCGTCACGTTGTCCTTTCTTGCGATAGTTGTTGAGTAAATGAGCTACTTCTTTGTCGATTTCTATGGTTTGCGGCTTCTTTTAGTGATCTTCAGTTTTGTTTCAAACTGCATGTGATTAGAGGCGCACATCTTCAAGTGGTGGCAACCTGTTGTGCAACATCTTTATTATTTACAGTTTAACTGCAAGTAGCGAAGCAAGTGGAGCATTGGGCATGTGCTGCATTATGAAATAAGTAAGTACTTCTACAAGTATGTGGCGATTTGACACTCGTTTTGCGGCCATAAATCTGAATTTACATGTTTAGTTAAGTGGCTCGTGGGTATATATTGAGTAATATAGTACCTATAGTTATGCAAGAACTTATTTAAAGAGAGCAATGCCCAGTTGTAACGCTTGTCATATTGTGAGAAGTGTCAAATCACTAATTTTCTGGGAAGATTGAAAGTAATTGTACAACGCTATGTCATATTTGAAATAAAACTGTACATGACTTTTATATGAACAATTATATGTTTGTGTGAATTCACTACACGGGGCAATAGAAATATCAAAATTTTAGCTTCGCAAGTTACTGGTCCTTTTTTCTTAATTATCACTTGACTTTTGTGAACGTTTGACAGAATATGTTTCTTTATTCTCGGATATAATCTCCATTAAACGTTTATTGTGACGGACTTCCAGCATTTCAACACCGCTTCGTAGTTGAAGTGTTCAAAATAGACTTTTGAGGAAATTTTGAAAAAAGAAAGGCGGTATCCCCGCTCTGAGTGTGCCTTTAATTTCCTATGGAGTAGTTTTGGCATTTTGAAAATTCATCATAGTTAGGTATATATGTTTTATACCAGCAAAGAGAAACTAGTTCAACCAACCTAATGCCTACAGACTTTTTAGAATTTAATTAATTTAAAAACTAAGGATTTTGTTTTTTTACTTAAGTCGAAATATGGTTTCCTCTAAAAGGTTGTCAAATATCTCCTTCCGCTTTTTTGCTCTTAATTCAATGCTTTATAAAAAGTGTTACAGTGATCGGATTTAGTTCAAATATGCGACGTTTCGTTCGATAATCTGTTTCCATCTAGACGGCAACTTGATAATATCCCCCTCGTAGAAGCCCCCCTCCTTATTTGCGAAAAACACGGACAGCCACTTTTCACAAGCCTCTTTTGAGTTCAACTTTACACCAACAAGGGCGTTCGCCATGGTCGGGAACAGGTGGTAATCACTTGGCGCTAAGTCCGGACTATATGGTAGATGCGATAAAACCTCTCATCCGAGCTCCCGTAGTCTCTAACGAGTCATCAACGAAGTGTCTGATCTGGCGTTGTCCAGCCAGCTTCAAACGGTCCAGTTATTCACAGTAGATGGCAGAATTAAGCGTCTGGCCATATGGGAGCAGCTCATAGAGGATGATTTCCTTCCAAACCCACCAAACACACAGCAAAACCTTCCTGGACGTCCATCCCGGCTCAGCCACTGTTTTCGACGATTCACTAGCCTTCGACCACGACCGTTTTTGCTTGATATTGTCGTATGTGATATATTTTTCGTCGCCAGTCACCATCCGCTTCAAAAATGCGTCGTGTTTGTTCCGTTTCAGCAGGATATCGTGTGTCCAGCCTGCTGCAGATGGTTTAAAATGGTTTGTGACTAACTCCCATCTTCTGGACGATGTCAAGAGATGCCACATGCCGGTCTAACTCGATGATCGGTACTCGTCGTCACAGGTCTTCCGCCGGCTGGCTTATCCATGGTGTGGTTTTCATTCGCTCTGAATCATTAAAACTATTCCTCTGCAGTTCGAAGTGATAGAGTACCATCCCCCAAAATACCATTAATCTTACGGAACGTTTCTCTAACGGATTTGCCGTTAACGAAGTAAAACTTAAAAAAAGCGCGAATTTCGGCGTTAGTGAACTCCATGTTTACACGTCTATAACTGTTGAACGCTATATCCGAACTAATCATTCATAGCGTCATTTTGTAGGTCATGTCAAGACCTTTCAAAGATGTATAGTATTGCCCGATACGAGCTCTATAGCACTTTATACATAACCGATATTTGAGATATGATAACCTAATATTTTAAATTAAAGATAATTTTGTGTCTTTGCAACATAAAAAGGAAAGCTTATACGAAATTTCGTAGGGAGATTTCTGTCGGTTATCAATGAAATTCTTTACTCCTGTGAAAGTACATGGAACTCGATTACTTTTGCATGGCCACCAAGCTTGCAGAAGTTCAGACGCTAGACCCAATTTTCGACAGTTTTCAAACATAAATCGGCCGATACTGTTGCAATTTTACGTTCAATATACGTACGAAGTTCATCAATCATCGCTGGCTTGTTGGCATAGACCCTAAACTTGACGTACCTTCACAGGCTAATCGCATCACCGAAGCGGCCAATTGACTGCTACATGTTATCTCACAACGTTCATCAAACTTGATTTTCAATGAATCGGTGGCGCCGTTCTGTTGCTACCACATATTGTTCAATTCGGGCCAAAAAAAATCGGTTATCATTGAGCGGTAGCGATGCCCATTCACGGTAACGTGCTGACCTTGATCATCAAGGTAGAAATACTGCCCAATGACGCCACTGGACCATAAACCGCATCAAACCGTATTGTTTTCCGGACGCAATGGTGACTCATGGAGTACGTGTGGATTGCTGCCTGACCAATAACGGATATTTTGGTTATGGACGAAGCCATTCAGCCAGGAAGGAGCCTCATCGCTGAAGATGATTTTTCGATGAAAATCCGGATGATTTTCAAGTTGTTGCTCAGCCTAATTCACGAACATACGATGGTTGTAAAGTGGCTTCAGTTCTTGCGTCAATTTGATCTTGTAGGGTTATAGGTCAAGATCAATGCCCAACGCTTGAGAACGACGTGAAAGAGACTGATTTGGGTCTTACTCAATTGATGCACTAGTGGCAGCAAAATTCTCGACCCTATGGGCACTTCTTTGTCTCACTGGCACGGAGACATTTTCTACTGTGTCTGTGGATTCAAATTTTTCCACTAGACGCTCAATTGTTGATCTGACAGGACGATTATGACGACTGACAGCGAATTTCGGTAGTAAATTCTAATACTTTCGACTCGGCGTTGGATCGTATATCTTTCCATAATGAAATGGCAAACCTTACTGAAGAGAAATGTCAAAAGAGCAAGAAAAAATACGAGTATCGGTCTACTTTTGGAACGTCGCTAATGTGTTCTCACGATCCAAGATTAATGTGTAACTTCTAACAAGATATAAATTTACATATATTTATGTATATTTTTTATAGACATGCAAACATATGCATTTATCTCTACATACACACCCGTTTGAAAGCGCACTTTGTATATTTAAGATACCTTTAGCTACATGGATCAAACCACAACCTAATCAATACATTATGTTGGCTATTAATTCACATACATACATACATATATAAATCGATTCAGGGCATTAAATAATTACGCTTTCAAGAGTGAAAATGATCAAACTCTCTTGAATATAAACCAAATGATGCTTCAGTTCAGCGTACAATGTTTGTTGTGTAAGACAATAATATAAAATATCAAACACAAGATCATATTGTACTGCATATAGGACATAAGAAAAATTAACAAATCATAATATCATCATTTATCATCATTAAATGGAGCCAACAAATGTTCTGGATGCCAGTAGGCAGTGCATTACAGGTACATACCTGTACGTGGATACATTTAAGTATGTTTGTACAAGTATGTGAAACCAACATTAAAGCCGTGCGCGCCACACGCATAAGCATATCCAAAGTTATGACTTACTACGTATGTATGTGTGCAATTGTGTGCATGTTACAGGTTATATGCATCATATATGTATGTACATATGTACATATGTGTATGTTATTAATTGTGTCTAAAAGCGTGCAAGAGCAACGTCACAGCCCCAACAACGCCAATAGCTGAAATCGGTGTGAACACGTTCCCAAATACTGACTTGTATGTGTATACATAAGTATGAATATATTGTAAATATTATAAATAGTTGAACAAAAACAGCTACGTACAAGCCAACATTCCGGCCATCCAACAAACGAACTAACCAACCAACACGCTTTGGTTATAAATCAATCAAATGCTTCGTTATATGTATAGCCACGGGCTTCAATTGGCACCAAAGCTAAACCGCTTGAAGATTATCTATAAGTAAAACCGAAAATATGCGCCAGCCAATAGTTGAAAAGAAATTCGAGGCACACAAGGAATTATTTTTATTATTTTTCATTGCTATATTAGAAGATAGATATGAGATTGCTTGCAAAAGGGCCTTCTTACCCCCCTATTATGCTATCATATAAATTTAAAAAATGATGTTTTACTTGTGGAAGCATCCACGCCGCGTTCGCACCGGGTGCAAATGGGCCGCCGACCAGCTAACTGTCAACACCACACATCAAATGCCACACTTCCCTGACACTCATAGCATACTCGTACAACAGCGTGGACGCATGGAAATGAGTGCGTGACTGACACTGTGTCTACTTTGTCGCGCATACTTGTATCGGTATGCCTTAATAGAATATTTAAAAAAAAAACTATCGTTAGTGCCATCACAAGCAACATCGCGCTACAGCAAGCATAAGGCACAACAATAACATTTTAGCCACAAGCTAGACTTAACGCTTTTGCCTTAAAATTTAATTGCAGGCTTAGTGCGGCGGTGTACGCCTTAGCTGTCTTAAAAGCGTAATAAAATACTTTGTGGCTATGAGCTGAACTCCACAGCTAGCATCAGCTCAGCTCAACTCAGCTCGGGATTGGCGTGATTTGGAGCGCGAGCTCATGTTATTGTGGCCGTTTGATTTGTTAAAGCTGGCGTGTACATATGTGTGGTATGGAAGAGGTGCGAGATCGATTGCATCGCTCATTCAACTCGAAAATTGATTGATGCAGTTTATTATAGCCGCCCGGCACATAAATCAATATCGCTATGCTTGGTTGAGTAGAAAGATAGATCTGCCTATATACATATACATATGCATTTTTATCCCCACGTGTTCGTACCTCTGTAAGCATAAGAATACATATTTATTTCTTGTAAGTGTATTATAGATTTAAGTGTACCATTGCGCAGAGTCTCATGTATGCTTAATCAAAATAGCTATCTTTAATGTTAGACTTGACTGGCGCTTGCATGAAAGATCTATAAATTTAATTAAAATTTCTTTTCTTTGATTTCAACTTAATGAATTGTATACGGTTTGTTGTTGTTTAGTTTAATGTTGTCCCATAGCCAATGGCGGTTGCGCCGCTCATCGAAGCGTATCGAATGTATATATTAAGCAGTGGAATCTGAAATTGACAGGTGTGGCGCCTTCGCATTTAAATTTTATACATCTTAGCCATCTGTATTATGATTTATAGGCCTGCTTTAATAATACCCATATTTCATTTAGGAAGACAAATTTGCTTTTGGCTTTAAATATTTTGATTAACGTTAACGCTTTAATTAAACGGATATGAGTGAACTAATCAATGCCAAATAGTTTTAGTTTAAAGTTTTAATTATTAGAAAAACAAAATATAAATTAAATATTTATTTGGAAAACATATATAATAACTCTAGTGAGCATAAGTTATGCGAGGTATTTCTAAACAATCATTGCATATCCATAAATTACACGATATTATTAGTTGTTTAAGGGTTACATTGGTTTCCTCGGTTAGAAAATAGCCTTTTTCAACAATTTTTTTCTCATGTCTAAAATTAAATATTTTATTAGAATTTTTTATTGTTGCAAATAAACACTATTAGCAAAAAAATTCTAAAATTTTATTAAAGTAAAAAACTAATAATTGGATTTTTGGCGGACATTTTTACAAAAACATTAAAATTTCGCAACATATTTTTTTAAATAGTTGTAATCGAAAAAATCCTTCGTCCAAGTCTTTAAGGATTATATCTCACAGAACTGTATAAAATTTCATAAAGATCGGTTCCGAATTCCTCGAGAAATCTTACCAACCGACTTTAAAAGCACAGTTTGGAGAAAAACGTGTTTAAAGATGGCGCACTTAGCCTATCTAGCCTCGATAGCACAAGTTCTCAAGGCTATATCTCCAAAACTATTACTCGGATCAACTTGAAAATTTAGGAGAATTGATTTTTTGAAACCCGTAAGCCCATGTAATTATGCCGCCGAACAATAAAATTTCCATTCATTTTAGAATTGGTCTGAGACCGGAGTTACAATTTATCATCATACGTTTACTATAGCCAAATCTAAAATCAAAAATAGCTTTACTTGCAATAATAAATTTGAAAAAAAAATTTCAAAGAGCTAAATAGTTGTTGCCTTTAGATTTCCGTTATCCAATATTTATGAAATAAAATTTTCTATTTTCTTTGAATAATTTTCGATTAACGCGTCAAAACTTTAGCTTGGTTATTTCGAAACCATGATGAAAATTAAACAACAACAAGTAAAGAAGGATTAAGTTCGGGTGCAACCGAAAATGTCATACTCTTGCAACTTGCAAGAATCAAAGCCAAGGAAATATCTTAAGATGCAGACCGTCAGAGGATAGGAAGCCAAGCAATTAAATATACAGTCGAACTTTCCTAATTCGAATCACCATAATCCATAAAACAAAACTTCGAGTTAAAGAGACTTCGAGTTATGGACAGAAATTCATAGCAAATTTGACTTCTATTGCTAATTCAAGAGTTCGAGCTATGGAGGTCCAACTGTATATATATATACAGACTATTCTTATATATATGCATATTTATAGTGTTGAGTTGTTTAGTCGAAAAGACCGAAACCCATATCGTCGTCATCCTCGGACACCGACTCCTCCTTTTCAGCACCAGCAGCTGGAGCGGAGGCAGCAAGAAACTTGCTGGGTCCGTGATGAACTCCTTGATGGTAGTTATATATATACATATATATACATAACTCTTACACTGACCGACATGTTTAGCAAAAGGATCAGGATCAGAAGAACGAAAATCATTGTACATACATATGTAGTATATAGGAGTTGAAGGTAATATTTTAAGAATAATTTGTCGATTTTATTATCTATTTATGTCAATACTACATACTATTAATATGCCACATACTAATAAAATGTTCTCTGAGATTCATTAAGTTACCATCACCAATCATGTAGAGCAAAGTCATCCGAATGTTATATGTTTGTTATATGAGAGCTAGGTCAAGATTTCACCCACTTTTATATATTTTAGGCACAAAGGCACACTGTTATCACTAAAACACACTTTTATAGAGATAACTCACATGTTGACCGATATATGCGGTATAAAGTCACCTGCAAGTTCGAAAATCGTTGTGTTAGGTATTGGAGAGCTAAAGGACTTATGGACATGATTCGACCCATTTTTGCCACACGGGTGTACCATTGTCATGAAACTATTATCCCTAAATTTCAATTATATATCTCTCACATTGACCGATATTTGCGTCCAAATATTCCATACTTAGGGGCTTGAAAAGTTTCTGTTGAATTTGAACAGCTTTGGTCATAAGGTGAAATAGTCTAAAGGAATTATTCGTACAAAGTCTTATCTCGTTATATTAATTGCTTCTTGATTTGTACACTACGAAAGAAGAAATCAGCTGAAATTTAAAATTATGCTATATGGAAAGTAGGGGTGGTTGCAGTGCGATTACGCCCATTTTCGCTCTGTGACATAAGAATATTAGATAATGTTATGACCGAATTGAAATCGATCAAGCAAGTCCTAAAAGTGGATGTTGCCAAGCTGAAAATACGGACGCACACAGAAAAGAACCACTCACAACTCCCAGAAAGTTACAGACACGGTTCGAAATTTTATTAAGAATGAAAATAGAGCTCTTGTGAATGAAATCTCAACTTTACATAAGGGCGTATTCAGTCCAAAATTTTAAAATACCAAAAAAAACTTTTTTTCTTATTTGAAACTATAGAAATATCAAATAAATTTGAAAGTTATAGTGCGGTTATAGCTTAAAAATTTAAATACGTTTCTCCTTAAACACTTTGTTCGATGCAGTTGTCAGGATATCTTAAGTTATAAACAGACGATTTACCTGATATTTCGCATAAATATATTGTAGATAAATCTAATTTCATTTATCAAGAAAAATTGAAATTTTTTGATTTGTAGCATTTTTTAAAAAATGGAGAAAGTTATATAATTAGTAAACAAATCGACATTTTTGAGTAGCCTCCATTTTCTATCACTTTCCTGTTTTGTAGGCTCATATGTTAACAAAATTTGTACCAATCAAGGATCTGTCATTGCTTTATTTTTAAAATGACCACAAAAAAGAAGGACCTTTCCCCTTCCTCATGCATAACTTTATGAAAATTTATTAAAATTTTTAAATGTATTTTGTGGTAAAAACAGTTTCACCTTTAGCTACGAGAAAGATGGAAGTAAAATATCATTGCTTCACAATGAAAAGGGGTAATGAGAGCTCAACTAATACCAATATCTTCGACTCAATAAATTCTTTAGAAACAAAAGAAAAAAGAGAAAGTCAGATTTTTAATGTAAGTCAAGTTTTTATTTTATTATTATGTGTTATTATATATGGACTTTTACTTTTATCACCTAAAAAACATGTTGAAAGAACATAACAAGATTGAGATTATTATTTTTCTATTACATTATTACATACATATATACATTTGTAATTCATAATTAATAACATATGCTTATATTTACAATGAATCCTTTTAATTTAATACTAATACCATTAAATATAAATATCTGTAAACATTTTGAAAATTGAACAAACTATTCAACCAAAAAATTATACAATCATAAAAACTTAGTACTGTTAATTAAACTTAGACAACAACAACAAAAAGCCACTTTGTAATGAATACATTTTGTATATAATCTCAACTATATTGAAGAATTAAAAAAACAAAACTGTAATAGATTTACATAAGCAGCCAACTCTAAGTTCTATGGAATACAATGCTAACATAATGAGATTGATTTGTCAATATTCGTATCGGTACTTAGGCGGTGGCATGTGAGTGTTGATACGCGGCTGCTGTCGCCCAAGGATTATGCGCGTGGTGGTGGAAGGCGCCGGCACCGGCATAGCCCGAACTTGCGCTGAAATCCGGATAGGCGGTATACTCGGATTTCATGTGCAGCAAACCAGGATATGTGTGCGATGTAGTGGTGTGTTGTAGGTGCTGATTAACAGGGGAGGTAGAACCGTTGGAGTCACCGGGCGAACTCATGGTAAGCCCATACTCGGCGGCCAATTGCGACTCACTTTGCATTGCGAGCGCCGCATAATGTTGGCTACTCGTTGCTGTTGTCGTCAAACTCGACTGCATTTGTTGTGGCTGTTGTTGCTGCTGGAGGTTAGGCGTTGCAGCTGTTGAGGTAGTTTCAGTATTGGTGTTGTTGTTGCTGGCAGGACTGCCCTGCATTGACTGTTGTTGCTGTAATATGGCACTGCGACTAATTTGTTGTTGTTGTTGTTGATGCTGATTGCTTGTATGGCTGTTCCACAAATCAAACGAGGCGCTATTTGACAAAGGTGAGGCTAAGGACACAGAGGAATTGGAAGCTGCTGACTGTTGCTGTTGTTGCGATCCGGAATGTTGTTGCAGACCTCCACTATAGAGGCCAGCACCAGAAAGTGGATGCGTATGGTGGAAGAGCGATGTGCTTTGGTGGTACAAATTCGAATATGCATTGTAGCCACCCATGGCATCTGGTTGTTCTGTCTTCATTTGCAGCTGTGTTGGTGTTGATGTGGACGCAGCGAGTCTAGTCGCGGCTGTGGCTGAAGGAGTAAGCGGCTTCGTCGTGGCGTTACTGCTGTTATTATTACTGATTATATTTGCCGACGACGAAACACTGGACTGACTCGTAACAGATGATTTTGAGCTGTTGAGACTGTTGCCAGACGGCGTTGTCTTTTCCTGTTGATTATCCGAAACTTTCTCCGATTTTGCTGCCGTTGATTGTTGTTTGGCTTCTGCTGCAAGGGCTTTCTTACTTTTTTTGTCTTTAAAGTGCGTCTTTTTATGTTTGCTCAAATGATCACTACGAGAAAATTTCTTCGAGCAGATTGGACAGGCGTACGGGCGGTAATTAGTGTGCGTACGTCCGTGACGTTGTAGCTCATCAGAACGTGAAAAGCGTTTTCCACAGGTCAGGCACAAAAATGGCCGCTCACCGGTATGCCAACGCAAATGCGTCTTCAAATGTGATGCTTTGCCATAGAGTCGCTCACAGCCGGGTATATGACAGATATGTTGCTTTCGACCACGTTCATCTGGACCAACAATAGGTGGTAGGCCGGACATTTCGTTCGCACAATTGGGACATGTGCAACGAACCGAGCGACGCTGTAGTTGTGTCTGGAAGGCGATGTCGTCAAAGTTGAAACTTGGATATGCCTGACTCGACCAGGGCTGATAAAGTCGATCCTGGTGCGAAAACCAGGCGCCGGCGGCTGCTGCCGAAGCAGACATGCCAACGTTGCCGTAGTAATCCGAGGCATATTGAGCGTACGGAAATTGTGTACTAGAGATGAGAAAAAGAGAAAAATTGTAAAATTATAAAACGGCAATGCAAAAATGAATAATCTATTTTCAAAACTGAACTTTATACTGAAATAAATAATAAATTTTGCTAATACAACTTACCGTGTAGGCAACGCTGCTGCCGCTGAATAGGTGTTCCACGAATAGGCTGCACTTGCAGCCGCAGCTGCGCCTAAATCAGTATTCGATGCAGCGGCTGCGGCTGCTGCAGCTGCGCTAGCATGTGCCGCTACAGCCTGAGCGGTGGTCGGTGAGCCGGAAAGTGGCGACACCGACGATGAGGTTGCCGATGCAGGCGGACTCGAGGAAATCGAGGCAAATGACTGGGCGGGCGATGGAAATATGCTGGTTGGCGAAACAGACGCCGATGAAGGTCCCGAATGTTGGCTCGATATTGGCGAAGCCGTACCGGTAGAGGATGATTGTGGCGGATATTGCATTTCCATTTTCATGGCAAGTGCACTGCAAGCGTCTGTGGAGGATGCTGCTGTTGCAGATTTTTGTCCATAAAGCGAAGTGAAATTGCTGGCGCTTGTCGTAAAACCAGCGAGATGTGTGTTGCTACCACTGGCGTTGTTACTCATTTGACCAGCCAATGTTGAAAAATGTGTCGCAGATTGTGTAATTGTAGCTGCTGCTGCGGCGGCCGCGGTTAATGATGTAGCAGCACCAGGCTGTTGCTGTTGATGTTGGAGATGATGATGATTGCTACCGATGGCCGGCATAGTTGCGGCGGCAGCAGCAAGTGAGGCGGTTGCGTAGGGATTTAAATAATTGCAGGCAGCGTCAATCATTTTTATGGTATGATTATAATATTAGTTTACTAATATGCCGCTTCACTGATTTGTTAAGTATTTACTTAATATATACACTTGTTTCACTTTTGTTTATTTAAAGTTTAATCGTCTTCTTTTTTATAGTAATTGTCATTGCTCTCACGTGTGTATTTGTTGTTTTGATTTTGTTTTGTCTATTATTTATTATGTTTTACTTTTATTCGTTCTTCTTACTTCATTATGGCACACTTTACACTTGTTATCATCACACTATGATTATAGGCCCTCGTTCGTGGTCGGTAGCGGGTGCACTCTATAATTACGTGTTCTGTCGTTTTATTAAAGCTACACTTGCGGGCAAAAGCGATTTGCTCCTTTTTTGCATTCCGTTTTGAGTCAATTTTCTTTCACTTACTTCTGCACAAATGTTCAACGTTTTGCGCTTATTTCTTTTGAAGCACAATTTTCAATATTTTGATTTTTCTGTAATTCCAAATAATATCGTTCGCACACCAAAGCTGAATTCCAAAAGCACAAATGCACTAATCAATATTTTTCATAATTACAAGCTCTGCCGAAACCGAAATGTTGGCCCAGTTGTTCGCGAATTCTTATTTTATTAACTGTGACTGTTGTTACTACAATTAACTTGATATAATTCGCAAAAACTTTGTGTCCGATGATGACGATGATGGTTGTGGACTCGAATATGGGCTACCACGGATGTGCATACAAAATAATGATGACGATCACAATGACGACGTTCCGTAAATTGCGCCGCAAACGCGTTCACTGCAATAATTACTGGGCTAGTAGTGTTGACGCTGAGTGTAGCTGTTTGTCGCAGAAGCTGAACACTGCTGTGCATGGAGATATCACGATACAACGATACGACTACGTACTACCAACACTAATTATCGTTGCCGACTGAATTCCAAAACGCAGCGAGAGAGTCCAAACAGTGCCAAACGACCGAACGAACGTAGCACGAAAATCCAAAGACGAGTCAAGGCAACACAGAAAGCAATCCAACAAATACAAGCGGTGTGTATGCAGGGGAAATTGCTTACACAAATGAGTGAGTGTGAACGTGCGTGGCTCAGTGTTGCGGATTGGTGGTGGTTCATAGGGTATGTATGTTTGTTTGTCGTTGCTTAGTATTTTTGGTGGTTGTTTCTTGCCCTAGGAATATGCTGTTTGTATGAATGTATGTACTTATGAGCAACTCTACACTCGAAGAACTCGGTGTCGTAGAGTCAATAGTTCAAGGTGTGGTGCGACTATGAGTTACATATGTATAATGCGTTGTGTCGCGTTAGACGGTGCGGTAGAGAGTGATACAAGTTTAAATTCACTGCGTGTATTTTATTAACTTGTACACACATATGTATGCGTTAGCACGTAGCGGTTGCGGTGCGAGTGAAATAGCAATAGTCGCAGTCGCGGCAGCATAATGAAAGGATTACTGTGAGAGCACGTTTGCAGCAAGCATTAGGTAGCGTAGCAGCAAGTACCATATACCAAAATTCGAAAAGTATTAATTTATTGCTTGCTGCTGGCTGCAGACGTTTTGCCGTTTAATAATGTCTCTTTCTTACCTCCAAGGCATAATGCGCTAATCTTTGTCGGCCTAACTGACAGACAAGCGTCCTGCTACCTGTACGATTTGTTATTCCGTAAGTAAAACGAAGCCTTATGCCAAATTAATTCCATATAATTTTAAAAATTATACCAAACAACTCCACACTCACATTTGTTTTTGTGAGTTCATATACAAACAATTATAATTTTTAATTTTGGTGATACTTTTACTTTTCCATTCCATCCCTTTATGACGTAAACAAGCAAATGTTAAAGTTAATGGCACTTTGCCAAAAAAGACAAAACACGGCGACATACTGAAGTGCATAAATAGTTTTTTGAAAGTATGAACATTATGTCAGTTCATATGTTGACCTTCAATTCTAGGTCATTTTACGCGAAGGTGTTTAAGGATGACAATTTTTCAACAACCTTTTTTTTGGTGTGTAGGGTAAAGTACTTCTCAAAATACCTATGAATGCTAAGAACAATGTACATGCGCTAACATCCATTCATTTCTACCTCTTTTTACGTCGTTAAGCTAGATGTGCTTCAAAAGCTTCCGAAAGCAAAAAATTTTGCTTACATCTAACTGCTCAGTAAATGATTTTAGAAAAACGCACTACTTCTAATAACTGCATTGTTCTTCTAATTTTAAATATTGTTAATAATACATATTAATGTATAGTGCATACATACATACATATGTATGTATATTTACAATTACGTAACACTATGGTAACCAAGGATCATTCTAGAACACGTAGTTAAATATTTCATTGTTTAACCTACAACTCAATAATATTGAAGGCGTCCTGATATACATTAAGTTTTCTTTAATGTTGAAATAATAACTCCTAAACAATAAATAACACGTGCCTCTCTTGAAAATATTCTATCTCTCAATAATCACACTGACGACATAAACAACCAAAAGTTATACGACGAAAACGAATGGCATGCATAGACATGTACAACTTCCAAAAATTAAGCAAAACATAATACGTATGCAATAAAAATATTAAAACACAAACAAAAAAAAACGATGGCAACAAATAATGAAAAAATGGGAAATAAAGCACACAAATTCGAAATGAAATAAATTTTGTGGTTGCGGTCCAATGAAATAACTGTATTTAAAGGGGCGTTACCAAACACCGATGTAGTAGCAACAACATCAAGCATTGCCATACAGACGCAACAGCTGCTGGCACCGACTAATAATCACAGCTGCAAGCATACGTGCGCATTTGTGTATGTGAGTGAGAGAGAGACAGTGAGAAAATGAGCATAAGACTTGGCGGAGAGACGATGCCTTAGCATTAGTATTGTTGTTACACCACTCAATTTTGACTGACCTCCTCCACGCCATCCCTTATTTCCACCCACACTTGAATGAGGCATCACTCCACGTGCTAGCTCCATTTTATCCTTATACTTGGCATAGGTGTTGCTAATTGAACTCTCAGTTTCACATATACATACATATGTATGTATGTATGTACATTTGTATATTTACATACATTTGCACATAATTTTAACTAAAAAGATTAATATTTTAAATACGATGGAAATATGAAGCGTAAAACTGTATAAATATGCTTTTAAAAATGAGATATATTATTTCTTATACCCATACCCAAAACATAAGAGAAGAAATCAATGCTTTTTTAACCAATAAAAAAGAATGAAAGTTTGCATTAAGACCAATTTGATCCTACAGGTATATCTCATTATTTAAAAAAAAAATCAAGAATAATCGTATGGATCAAGCCTAATCCTGGTTTGCTACTCTATTTTCAAATATATCATTAACTAACGACCTATGAGCTCTAAAGAGCAAAACTTTCAGCTTCAGTGATTCAACACTTCAACCACGTGAATGGGCAAGGAATTTTTTAAAAGAAATTGGGCTGTTATTCTTTCAACTGCACTATCAGTGGTACTTTATCCGGCGTATGCATTTATATGCTTAACTTAAGTGCTCTTCTCGTAATCTGCTAAGATTTGGCATCGAATTCACAGCTTTTTACTACACTCTCCTCAAGCAGCTGTCTGCATCTTCACTTGTGCCTGCTCTCAGAATGATTCCAAACAATTGACTACGCCAACCTGTAACTTCAATTGACCGTGCCCACCAAATGTTGACTGCTCCCAAGTAGTTATAAAGCAGCCCCGGCTTGCCCCATACTCACACCTATCTTCAGCTGTATGGCCAGACATTCGGTTACGAGTCGTTCTTGTAATTGTGAAGCTAATGGCGTGTGCGTAACATATAATGAAACGGAAGATACAATCATACCGAAACTGCTTGCACTTATCGTATTTAATGGAATGCCTTTCACACCCATATGATTGAAGTGGAAAACACAATAAGCTCGTACCACAAGCATCTAACAAGAGCGAAACAAACAGTAACCAAAATAGAGATGATAAAAAGAAAGAGTTCATCTTAGTGTTGTTATTGTTGTTAACAAGATTTATGACGACTGGGCTGATTGAATGTCTGCTGACTGGCCAAATGAGTGCTTGAGTATTTGAATGCCCACGTCTGCTTCTGATTTGGTAGCAAGTTGAAATGTTTGGCTCACTTTCACAAGGAGCCTCGTACATATGTAGGTATCTGTTGTGAGTATGTATGTAATATGATTGATAGTAATCAATTATTGTTGTAGCTATTTGTTAAAATACTGCGGCGCATGGAAGTGGGCAGTCAGTGATCTATGGGAAATATTTTGCGTTAAAACTAGGACAGTGCTTGGAAAGTTGGTACTGATGTTGAGGATGTTACGCGTGCTTAAGATCATAAATTAATGTACATATACTTATGTAGATAGGTACATATGTTACGGGTGCATTTCATATAAGATTCCTTTTTTGTGTACTTTGGTCTTAGGTACATACTAACAGGCTTGTTTAATAGGCCACATGTAGAAGCTGTGCATTCATCAATTTATACGTACTTCGTCATGTATTTTACCCGTGAGCCAATTATCAATGCTCAAAGCTTTATAAGCCCTTTATCAAAAATACCTCTTTTTGCCTTTTCTTAATTTAGGCGATGCAAAACATTTCTTCAATGATGGATTGGTAATTTTACACCTTCAGAAAATATTAAGATAAGTGTGTTGCATTAGTATTGAAGGAATTAGTATTTTTTAATAAATTATTAAAGTTTTATTTGTTAGAAGTGATGTAACTAAATTATTTAATGCTGTCTCAAAAAATAATCGCAAAAGAACAAAAGGACACAGTTTTCAAATAAAAATTTTAATATAAAATTTAATATATATATTAATAAAACAAAAAGTTAAAAACTGCAAAAGCTTTATTTTCTGAAATCGTTTTTCAGATTTGAACTTAAAATATATCAATAAATAATTATCTAGATGCATGGGATCCATATATTTTGTATCTGGTTCTATGAAAAGTCATAGTCCGATTTTGAAAATTGTTTGTGAAAAGTTTTATTTTAATATGTTAACTTTATTGATGTTTGATATGTATTGTCTAAAGTGAAAAATTTAGAAGAAATTTGAAAGATTTTTATATGGGAATAATTTTCATATTGTTTGAGAGAAAGCTAACCTCACACACCAAACTTGGTTAAAATTTGTTGAGCAGTTCTTGAGATACATACTATATATGGTTTCATCTAAAACTAGACAGTTCCACGCCTCCTGTCCAATTTTTGCACATGTTTCAAGAACCCTTCACTACCATCTTGGTTATGAAATTTAATGCTTCTCAATTTTCAGTAGTTTTTTAGTTGTTTTCAACAAAGCCGTTATACAGGGAATGCGCGTGGTTATTATTATATGGTTTTACTCACTACTATGAAAGTGTATGAAGACGTGCTAAAAAGGTTTATTTTTGGCAATTTTGATTGATTTAGCTTTAGCGGTTCGGAAGTTATATACATTGAATGATTTAGGAGGCGAGATATGTCCACTTTAAACAATTTTTAGCGTCAAAAGTGTCCCTGACTACTACGATCCTCTGTACGAAATTATAGTTTTGTATTTTAACTATATAAGTTTTCATTTAATGGCGTTTTGAGAACGTGGACTACTGCCCAATTACGCCGATCTGCAATACTCTCATAAATATATCTCAATTTTTACTCAAGTTATCGCTTGCACGGAATGACAGTCACCCGAGATCACTTGTCTCTTCATCCCGATCATTTATCTTTATATGTACATATATAAAAATTACGTGTCACGTTATTTGTCCGCGATGGACTCCTAAACTGTTGAACCGATTTTAACAAAATTTAGCACACTATATATAGTTCGAACCAACTTAGAATAGGAAAAAAAATGCATAAATAAAAAATACAGTGAACGGATTTATTCTACTTCTATTAAATAGACGTACTATTAAGCGAACATCTCCCTCAAACGTTTTCGACTTTGTTCGAAAATAAAATTTTCATTGTATTGAATAATAGTATAACGCGTCGCCGGATCCACTAGTATAATATATAACCCTACATCTACCTCGATTTGTTATATACTATTTTACGTATGTTGCGTACAAAAATGGATATGTGGTATTGATCTAAGTCTGAAATTAGTAAATGATCGGCTGTTAGGATCTTCACATAGCAATAACTTACAAACACATTAAATCACTGGGTTAAGAAAAATGAGTTATTCAATTTTTTTATATTAGAAAAGCATAATTTGGATGAAGGGTAAGTGTAAGATATTTTTAAACTATTTTTATATTGCTTTGGGGATTTCCAGGTCTTTTATTGTTCTTGATGATATGAAATTAATAAATCTATCTAGTACATACTGTATTTTGTCAATTTCTAACTTTTTAATGACAAATTAAATTTTATTTTTCGGCACAATTAATGCATATGCGGTGCACAATTCATTAACTCTTTCGTTTTGACTTAGGGCGACACTACTGTTTAAGTCTACAACAAACAACTGCAAATTTAACGCCTACATATGTACATTCCATATACCAACGTCGTTCAGCATAGGCTTAACGTTAGCAAACGAAATTAAAATAATTACATTTTCTATAACTTCCTGTGCTCATCGAATTCAAGAAAATCGCTAAAGGTTGAGCATAGTTTGTAACACAAAGTGAAAATCGGATATTCCTTGGAAAAAGTTAACATATTTGGGATATGACAAACTTTCCAGTACAAATGACTTTAACCTTCATTAATATTCTCGCACCCACAAAGAATACATATCCTTTGTATGCAGAGAAGCAGGCAGAAAAGTTAACAATCTGTGCCTACACGCATACACGAAGAAGGTACGTTACTGCAATTCTAGATGCGTTGCTGGATGCACTTGAAGTTTTTCCAGAGTTAATCCGGTCAAGTCATCTTTTGTTTCATAAAATATTTACCAACTCCGAGCGAAAATACCAAACAAATTCACCTTTGTTTGCCAGTTTAGATACCTCTTTGTATTGGGTGTTAAATATATACACTTATAGGTATAAAAGTATGAACATATACATATGTATATTTATACGGTTGCACACGTGCCTACCTACATAGTATGTGACACAAGCCAGTATGTCCTTACAGCTGAGCGAAGAAACAATAATCCTTTAACCAAGTACAAGAGTATAGTTGCAGAAGACTCAAACCGCTACTGGTAAAAGCGTCTCCTGCCGACACGTAAAGCAGCATGTCAACGGTAACTTAGAAATTATAAGCGTAGATTGCCAACAAACTAGCACATGCATATGCAATTGCGTTCTCCCATACAAATTTATTAGCCATGCAAACACACTTTCGTACATATTCTACAGACAATTAACCTGAAAAGTCAGAAATATATTCAGTTTTAACATTTTGCGCAGACAATTCCGCGCTTCCGTAAATCTAAATGGTTTCGTACCATCGCAAGCCGCAAGTGCTAACATCATTGGACACGGTAGGTACTCGCACAAAAACACCCAGAGAATGCCCATATAAAAAGAAAATATTTTCTGGTATTTAAATTTGTTTTGTTTGGTTTACTGTTCGTCGCTATTCGGAAGTCTGCAATATAATGACATTGCAAAAGTCGATTCATTAGTTGTGCAGTGATATTCAAATTGTTTTTGCTTTGCATGTAACTTAATCCTTTCCTTGTGTTGTACGGTAAGCCAAATTTTCACACTGTACCACCCATGGTCAAGCTAAGTGAGTAAAGATTTAACAACAACAGCAACTTTTCCTCACAATGTACTGCATAGATAAAAGGTTTTTCGGATCGTTATGCAGATTAGTTGTTAATTGGATTTGTGAGATTTTCGCGTGTAATCCATATTCTGACATCAAATATTTTGCCACTTTGCAACTCAAACTGTGGGCAACGAAAGGATTATTTATTAAGAAAAATCTTGGTATAATCTAGGGTTTTTTGACCATTGACTTCCAAAGCCATATGTAGTTGGTGTGGCGATCCCTTTAGCTGAGTATGTGACTTTCGTAGAATTTATCTCTAAAGTAATGGTTTGTTTTGGATTAACCCTTTAAGCCCAAACAGAAGAGTAGAAATGATAGCAACAAAGAAATTGTTTATGAATTTAAGTAGTTAAAATACAAATATTTTTTAAAGTTGATAGGTGCTTATGGGATACATCAGTTGTTTCGAATCTCACTTGTGTCCTTAGTGTTTGCCCAAAATAAAGTTGGATCACCAGATCCTAATCGACCGACGATGGGTTTTGTGTTTATTACAAATTTGAGTACAGGGTGGCGCATGAATCGTGCTACAAAAACAAGCATTAATTTTTTTATTCTATAACAAACTTTTTTTATTTAATATTAATATTTAATTTTACATATTATGAACCATAAATGACCTACATACACAGCCACGCATATGCGATACCTAATTCGAAAATTACAAGTATTCATTCCGGACTGAAGGGTTGAAGTCAGGATTGCCTCAATTATCGATTTAATGGACTGCTTCAGTTCAGTCAGATTTCTGGTTTTTGTTTTGTTTGATATAAACCCATAAAAAAAGTCTGGTCAGGTGACCTCGGGGCCAGGGGAAATAATAAGTAGTAGTAGTGAGTTGAAAATATATTTCAACATCTTTAAATAACGGTGCTCATTGATAGTTACTGTTACACCATTTTCTTCAAAGGAGTAGTATATGTTTACCAACCTTATACGGACGGAAATGATAGATGCAAAGCATGGTACCATTGACTATCCAAACCCTCTTTAAAGAATCAAAGCAATCCTTTAAAAAATTTAAAATAATAACCTGCCAAATAAAAAAGTAAGTCATAGAAAGAAAAATAGAAAACAATTACTCTGTATTAAGGCGGTTAAAGCAATCCCAGCAGAATCGCTTGGTTCGCCAAAGATGTGTCTACCGAGATATTCGAATCTAATGTCTGGTAAAAGCTGAACAAGAGAGAAAGAAGTGAAAAGATGACTCGCAGAATCGCTGGGTTCGCCAAAGATGTGTCTACCGAGATATTCGAATCTAATGTCTGGTAAATGCTGAACAAGAGAGAAAGAAGTGAAAAGATGACTCCACCTCGCCTTCCTTCACTCAGCTTTCGCAAAGAGCCTTCGACAAAATATTTAGTCGTACCTAGTATGAATCTAATTGTGGTGAGATTTACTTTGCTAAGAGCCAGATGTAATATACACAAGAGGTCGGATGATCTCTTACGGTTCACTCTAGGCCAGAAGGATCTCGCAGTCGCAGAAGCTCTGGTCGTTGACTAGAGTCTGCTAAGCTCACTGGAAGTCCAATCATATAACAGTTTAGATCACCTAATAGGTTATTTGTAATACCTAAAACTAATCGAGACAGATATATAGTTACATATAAAGATGAGTAGTGCGACGAGACGAGTTGAACTCCAGATGTATGTCTGGCCGACCATCCGTCTGTCTGTGCAAGCAATAACTTGATCAAAAATGGCAATAGCATTCTGAAGCTTCTCATCGGTGGCATCTACTAAATGCAATAACTAAGCCTCATATTACGATACAAACCGTGACCGATACCGTGATTTAATAAAGGGCAACAAAGTAGGGAAGACCATTTGTGGTTTAAAACTAACCTAATAGGCATCAATGAGCGCACCTAATGAATCGTTAGCAATATCATCATACATTTACTGAGCGCAAGTTTCTCTAGCACCTTCTGATATGGAGTAAAAATGGTTGAAATCGGGTGATAATTAAGGAAAGATGAGCCGAAACCAAAAAATCCACGCCAAAGTCGCTCAAAAATTAAATGTGATGCTCATAGCTTTTTCGAAGTCATGGTTTCGTGCATATCGAATTTATTCCGGAGGGACAGACGGTCAATGAGGAATTCTATTTGACCGGATTGGGGCGTTTGCATGAGAACTTCCACCGTTAAAGGCCGGAATTGTGTAAGAATTCATAGATTTTACACGACGATAATGCACCATGGCATCGAGCCATTATTGTGACTGAATTTGAAGCCAAAACGCAATGAATACCATCGATCAACTACCGTATTCACCAGATTTAGCTCTGTGCAATTTTTTCTTGTTACCCAAACTAAAATTGCCGCTCTGTGGAACCCGTTTTCAGTCGATTGAAGAGGTAAAACAAAATTCACTGAAGAAAAAACGTTGGCATAAGTGTATTCCATCTGGTAGGGATTACATTCGTGGCCACGCAAAGCTTACCACTATACTTTCTTACATTTTTGTTAGATATGTAAGTATGTGTGCACAACACCTGAAAATTTTGAGTGGTAAGCTTTGCGTGTCCACGAGTATACTTTGAAGGCGTTAAAATAAATATTGATAAATAATTAAATATTTTGGATTTTTTACAATTTCCGGGTACTTTTTTGTCACAAAATATAACAATACATACAATAATTAATACAATATGAATTTAGATATAACCTGTTTTATTCTCCAAGTTGAATCAATCTGCACACAATGTGCAAAATTTTATTAGAATCCGCAAATATCGAGACTTATAATATAGTTATGAATTATTATAATAAAATTATGAAATATAGTTTTAAGTAAGATAAAATATACCTACATATAAGTTTGAACATGCTAAAATATATAATATTTGTCGGCAAAATATTTTACTATTTTATATATTATTATATATTCTATTAAATCTCAAACTATAGGTCCAACATATGGTTTGAGCGAGAATGTCAAAATTTAATTTATGACATCACCTGTTACTTCAATCTAACGCTAAAGAAGGCGCCTAAGTCACATATGTTCCAATTGAGAGAATTATTGTGGAATTGCTGTAACTCCTGGCACACCCCTAATTACCCCCGCCATATCTGAAATGCACAACTGAGCATGATGCTATTTCTTAAGAATTTTCTAATCGGGCTGCTTTGATGCAAAAATCAAACACCGAATTCAAAAGGAATTACCAAACAAGTGTATAAATAAAATCTAAAACCAACTATCAAGAAAACTGTGTACGTACATATGTACATATGTATGTATGTATGTATATAACCTGACACTGTAACGTTAAATGGCCACAGAAAATACGCAACATATTAATACACACACATCTGTATATGCAATAATATTTCGCTTGCAAGTATATAAGTACATATGTATGTGTATGTTGGTTTAGGCGCAGCCACACACTTCTCACAAATTGGGTCGAGAACAATCGAAAAGGCGTACAATAAATTTCAATAATACACATTACTTTGTCTATTGGTCTGAGGCCGCTCCAAAATCTTAATTTATTGCCCGCCAACATGAAACGCTCATTGCTGCAAAACCAAACCTAACCAAAAACCAGACCAAAACACATACATACATATGTGTGTGTGCAATTGAAATTCACAATAATTTTAGTTATGTACATAAATTTTTAATTGTGTATTTATCTATGTATGTTTGTGCAAATTTCTATATATGCATGTACATACCTGCTCGCATCTAAGGGTTAGTCTTTAGTAGAAGAAGAAAATATGTCCAATTTGTACATCGATTTGCCGCTAAAGTCACAAGTGTCAAAGTGGCCTTATTACCGCTTTTGTTGTTGTTGTGCCGTTGCGCATAGTAAAAATGTAACGCCATAAAGAAATCACAATTTACTCAGAATTGTTTGAATTCAATGCTAAATATCTAACCGTTGTAATAGCAACAACAAAATGCATGCACAAATACGCAATAGGACACCACTGACGCACTTGTGTCTACATTGCATTCTCATTTGAACAACAAGTGCAACAATGCAACACAATATGCTCATACATACACACATGTAGTTAGATATATGGGCTGATTTCTTCTGCTACTCTTCGCCATCAGATGGGAAATGACATAATTTTTATTTGGCTGCCGCTGTATTGTCTGTGCCTGCAACACGCCTTTGATTGTGCCGCACCCCTCTTTGCCTGTGGCAGTGGTTATGTGTATGGTTGCCATCGTCAGCGGCGAGTTGTAAAGGACACAAACACGTAAACGATGTGAGGTGATTGTTTCCAAGCTGTCTATTGTCCAAGAATCTGCATTGTGATGTAGGTGAATTTAACTGTGCGAAAAATGCATCCGACACACTGTCTTACTTGTGTTGTTTCAGTTTAGAAAATATGCGACATTTGACATTTTTATTACGTAGACCTAGTGGCGCTAAAAAGCACTGCTTCACTAAATCCCGTCTCACTAAAATTATTGACACCACCGAATAATGCTTGTGTTCATATATAATCTGAAATCGGTAAAAATCAAGTGTGTTGAAGGATTTACACTTGTTCATCTTCAAGCAACTTTGAAATGCGGCACACCTTCGAGGCTCCACACGAAATTCACCAGTTGTTTGTAGGGGTCTGGGATCCACAGATACTTCGGAACACTAGCATGCTTTCCAAAATCCATCGATAATTAGAGAGACATTGTGCTAGATCTCCTTTCAGGCTTTTTTGCGCATTTAGGGTAGGTGGTATCTAAACAATCCAATAGTGGGGCGGCCACATTAGCCTTTAACTCCCTCACCGTACCGTTCAAGATCAGTGTCTGGCCAATAGACTACTTGTAGCGTGAAAACGAGTAGGAACACCAGTCTTCTTGTAGTTGACTGCTAGATGGTTGAACCTCAAATAAGCTCGACAAATGCTGATCAGATATTAGCAACTGCAAAGCCTAAAGATCCCTGTGGCTAGGTAAATTGTTAGAGGTGGAGTAAGCTATTCGCCCTTAGCGAAGTTCACCCAGAACTCATTCTAGAAGTTCTACCTGGCTACTGTCCGATCCGGATTCATGAGGTAAAAATATAAATATTATTGGGTGCTAGTTGCTGTTTAGAAGAAGACGAGGTAGAATCGTCACAATGTTCATCTCAGTGCTTTGTATCCACTCGTTTGAATATTCCTGTCTTTGCTAGATCAGAGCTAAACTACCTTGCATCTCCAAATGAATTAGCCGAAATATAATTAAATGACCTAAGCGGATTTCTCATAGGTTCAAAGGAATGGATTGTTTACCCGACTTATCCCATAAAGTACATTGGAACGAATTGAGAAGTAAAGTCCTCTCTCGACGAACAAAGACCAAACTCTATAAATCACTCATTATTCTCGTCCTGTATATATGGTGCTAAGGCATGGACGGTGACAACATCTGATGAGTTGACACTACGAGTTTTCGAGAGAAAGGTTCTGCGGAAGATTTATGACCCGTTGCGCATCGGCAACGGCGAATATCGCCGGAGGAAGCAGAGCGAGAGGACTAAATCCACTCAGTTGGAGAAGAACTGCACTTGGTATCTCGAATTGGCTCAAAATAGTGAAAAGAACGACTGGCGCGCTGTTGTAAACTCAGCTATAACCGCGTAAGAGGTGTCCACACCAATCAAGAAGAAAAAGATGTGTTAGACCACATTACAATGAAGAAGATAGGAATAGAATTTAAAGGTAAACTTCCAATACTTCCGTGGATGAATCAAAGATATCGTCCTCATTGTAATGTTTTATCACAGTAGTAATGAAGAACGGGGTGTCGAAACTATTATTGCTTATTTGTAAACCCACAGAGAGCAACTCTGATATCCAACAGAGCGCCTGCTGGGTAAAGTGAAGCGTTAGATTATGCCGCTAGCTACTGCAAAGTGTTAACATTTATGCTCAAACATTGCAACATTTATACACAAGATGTACATACATGTACATATGTACATGTATATAGACAATGCAGGTGCCAAACTAACAATTGGTATTTCGATACATACATATGTATATGGTATTTTTTTTATTTTTGCACAGCAATCGACAAAAAAATCGTAAATTATTCTGACTTCTGTTTGGTTTTGATTTTATTGTTTCTTTCGGTCAAATAACTAAGTAGAGAAGAGTATTCAATAGAACAACAAAGTCTAGGAAGCGTGTGAAAATCCAATATTCTGTCGATATATATTTTCATAATCTTGCAACATGTTACTAAAGAATATATGTAATAGTTTTGAGAACCCAATTCGAAAGCCAACTCAAACACTTCTCCATTGAGGCGACTTTGATTGGTGGAATTCCATAAATATTGGATGCTTTTTGGAGGCTTAGCGCGTTATTTCGGATGTCTGTTAACACCTTTTCCGTTGCTTTCTTAGCAGAAACACGTTTTTTATGGCAGTTGATTACTCGTACTAAAAATTGTTTTAATTTCATCAATCTGACAAAAAAAAACCAAGAAAATTAAAAAATAAAAGAAAAATTATGCTTACCATACCGTTATATTATGTTGTCAAATATATCCCTTCCGCCTTTTTGTCTTTTGAATTTCGTGGCTATGTATAAAGCGCTACAGAGCTCGTATCTGGCAATACTATAGGGTGATTTTTTAAGAGCTTGATAACTTTTTAAAAAAAAAAACGCATAAAATTTGCAAAATCTCATCGGTTCTTTATTTGAAACGTTAGATTGGTTCATGACATTTACTTTTTGAAGATAATTTCATTTAAATGTTGACCGCGGCTGCGTCTTAGGTGGTCCATTCGGAAAGTCCAATTTTGGGCAACTTTTTCGAGCATTTCGGCCGGAATAGCCCGAATTTCTTCGGAAATGTTGTCTTCCAAAGCTGGAATAGTTGCTGGCTTATTTCTGTAGACTTTAGACTTGACGTAGCCCCACAAAAAATAGTCTAAAGGCGTTAAATCGCATGATCTTGGTGGCCAACTTACGGGTCCATTTCTTGAGATGAATTGTTGTCCGAAGTTTTCCCTCAAAATGGCCATAGAATCGCGAGCTGTGTGGCATGTAGCGCCATCTTGTTGAAACCACATGTCAACCAAGTTCAGTTCTTCCATTTTTGGCAACAAAAAGTTTGTTAGCATCGAACGATAGCGATCGCCATTCACCGTAACGTTGCGTCCAACAGCATCTTTGAAAAAATACGGTCCAATGATTCCACCAGCGTACAAACCACACCAAACAGTGCATTTTTCGGGATGCATGGGCAGTTCTTGAACGGCTTCTGGTTGCTCTTCACCCCAAATGCGGCAATTTTGCTTATTTACGTAGCCATTCAACCAGAAATGAGCCTCATCGCTCATCGGACACGGACGCGAAACACATTTCGAACCGAACACTGATTTTGGTAATAAAATTCAATGATTTGCAAGCGTTGCTCGTTAGTAAGTCTATTCATGATGAAATGTCAAAGCATACTGAGCATCTTTCTCTTTGACACCATGTCTGACATCCCACGTGATCTGTCAAATACTACTGCATGAAAATCCTAACCTCAAAAAAATCACCCGTTATACATCTTTCGAAGGTCTTGACATAACATATAAAACGACGCTATGAATGATTAGTTTGGATACAACAGTTATAGACGTGAAAACATGGAGTTCACTAACGCCGAAATTCGCGCTATTTTAAAGTTTTCCTTCGTTAAAGGCAAATCCGCTAGAGAAACGTTCCGTGAGATTAATGTTGCTTTGGGGGATGGTACTCTATCACTTCGAACTGCGGTGGAATGGTTTCGGCGATTCAGAGTGGGTGAAAACGACACCATGGATAAGCCAGCCGGCGGAAGACCTGTGACGACGAATACCGATCAAATCATGGAAAACATCGAGTTAGACCGGCATGTGGCATCTCAAGACATTGCCCAGAAGATGAAGTTAGTCAACAAACCATTTTAAACTATCTGCAGAATCCTCGATACACAAAAATGTTTGATGTTTGGGTACCACATGATTTGACGCAAAAAAAAAACCTTCTGGACCAAATCAACGCCTGCGATATGCTGCTGAAACTGAACGAATTCGACCTATTTTTGAAGCGGATGGTGACTGACGACGAAAAATGGATCACATACAACAATATCAAGCGTAAACGATCGTGGTCGAAGGCCGGTGAATCGTACTAAACAGTGGCCAAGACGGGATGGACGGCCAGGAAGGTTTTGTGTTTGGTGGAATTGGAAGGGAATCATACACTATGAGCTACTCCCATATGGCCAGACACTTAATTCTACCATCTGCTGCGAACAACTGGACCGCTTGAAGCTGGCGAAAGACCACAAACGTCCAGAATTGGGCAACAGGAAGGGTGTAGTTGATGACTCGTAAGAGACTACGGGAGCTCGGATGAGAGGTTTTATCACATCCACCATATAACCCGGACTTAGCGCCAAGTGATTACTACCTGTTCCTGTCCATGACGAACGCCCTTGTTGGTGTAAAGTTGAACTCAAAAGAGGCTTGTGAAAAGTGGCTGTCCGAGTTCTTCGCAAATAAGGAGGGAACATCTACGAGGGGGATATTATGAAGTTGCCGTCTAGATGGAAACAGATTAACGAACGAAACGGCGCATATTTAAACTAAATCCGATCACTGTAACAATTTTTATAAAGCATTGAATAAAGAGCAAAGAGGCTGAACAGTATAGTTGTCTGAATTCACTGTGTATAAGAAGTTGTAGTCTCATATCAAGAACATGTCAGGGTACCAGATTTAACAAATTAAGTTTATATATCGCTCCGGTTATATACATACATATTTACATATACAAGAGTGAAATTATTGAATGCAGTGATTGGATCAAAAATTTGAACCGGTTTTCCTTGTTTTCTTTTAAATAGGAGAATGTGTTGGCTTTTGTTGGTAAAACATAGAAGCACATATTTCTTGAATCAATAAAAAAAGTCAAATCCTTGGGTCAGCAAAACCGAGCGGAGATCGGAGGAACGCCACAATGTGTACGAAGTAGTAAGGGGCATTTAACTGCTATTTAAGAGGAACTATTTAGGAGGAAGTTTAAAATTGAATAAAGAAGTGGAACTAACAGTAATTTCATTGCAATTTACGATGCTAAATCCTATCATCCCCCGCATTTGGATGTTGCCCACAGGCTACTTCCTCTCGACAATGATTAAAATCTGAAATTAAAGAGTTTTCTGATGTTCACTTCAGAAACGAAAAGTGGCAACGTTGATCATGACAACTCACAATATTTTTATTTTTCATTAATTATACTATATTTGCCATTGAATTAAAAAATTTTTATAAAATTGATATTTACATAAGCTCCTTATTGCTTCTATATGTGCCAAGCAAAGAAATTCTGAAATTTTTGCAAACAAATATTTTAAAGTCGGCCTTTGCGACGCCATTTCCGGTGACCCCTCAAACAAAAAATCTTGCCAACCGACTTCAAAAACACAATGCACGCTAATTTCGAAAGTTTTTAAATAAAATAAAAAATAGTTCAAATAATTATGTAGCAGTGCAGCCCCTGACCCCTCCTTGCCTGCGATCGTTAAACTTGCTTCGTTCTAGCCGTTAAAAGCAAAAGTGCGGAGGACATTGCCTCCACCCTCAGTATATACTGTGCTTCCACACAGCAAGGAGAAGTAAGCATCAACGTACTTACGTATATTTTTAAAGGAGTGTGGGATTGTCATATTTGTGTAAATACGCATAAATTTGCATTCAATAAACCGAAACATACATATAAACTTATTTTCTTGAAATATTTTATTTATCTAAGTAAGTAAAATATGCTGTTAAAGTAAATAAATTCATATCTGCTAAGGTTCCAATTAATAAAATAAAAAATAAAATAAAATTTAATTTTCATAAGCTGTCAGGATTCGAACTTCGATGATCGTTTTCGCATTGAGCTCAACTCCTTCACGCCTACGAGCTGAACCACCTAAAAAGTGGGAACGCGACCGCTTTTAAACACTATTTTATTGTTATCCTTCGATCATTGAGAATTGTTCACGCCACGCAGATAAATGTGTTGAAGAATTCGTATAATAAATGTTTATTGTTATCAATAAACCTAAATTATTTTCATTCAATGATTATTTGTAAATATAAATTATAACATATTTTTTGTCACATCATAAAAATTGTAAGCGCAAATCTGAATACCCACGTGCATCGATAATTCATTCATTTCTGTTAACATTCTCAGCTGTAAGTATTTAACAACTGAAAAATAGGTGGCGCTAATGAAATGCTTTTCGAGCACTGAAAAAAAGATGGCGTTAAAGAACTTATACCTTGTTGCAAACTTTTATTTAAATGAAAACGAGGTGGCACTCCTATACGTTCCACAAATTCCTGGTAGAGTACTCGGCTTATTCAAGACGATTATCTATTTATTGATTTTTGTTCATACTGTATGTTTTGTTGCATGCAATGACTTTGATAATTTCATTTTTAGCTAAAATACCAGACATGTGCCTATTTTGACAAACAGATGGCGCTAAATCACTGTTGTATAGAAATGCCAACAATTTTGTTAATATTGTTACAAAAGTAGTATTAAGTTGTATTTGTATTGCTATATGCATCCATTATTATGAACAATAGCTGTAGGTATATGGAATAGCATTTGTCTTATTGTAGACATCTGGCGCCGCGGCTGTTTGTTTGTCGAAGCAATAGCTACATCTGGCGCCGTATAGCAGTATGTTCTGGTGGTTTCTAGACGCAATATTCTAGAAGGACACATCGGCATCTAGCGACATCTGGCGCCGTATAGCAGTATGTTCTGGTGGTTTCTAGACGCAATATTCTAGAAGGACACATCGGCATCTAGCGAGAAGTGCGTGGCTATATAAGCCGTGGCAGCGCCAACGTAATCAATCAGTGCTAAGAGTAAACTGCTATAGTGTAGACGAGTTGTGAAATAAAGAGTTGTTGAATTAAATTAAACAGTGTTGATTTTATTTGTCAATCCAGAGATACGAACCTAACAAAGTAAACTAGCAAGAGTAAATTCGTAACAATTGGTGTCAGAAGTGGGATTGTCAAATAATCCAAATTCAAGATGGTTAAATTCGGAGAATTGAGAATTCAGCAATTGAAAAAGGAACTGGAGGAGCGTAAATTGCCGATAAGCGGGCAAAAGGCGGATCTGCAGGCACGATTACGTGAAGCAATGGAAGCGGATGGAATTAATGTGGACGAGTTCGAATTTGATGGGCCAGAAACTTCTACAAAGGTAGAAGAAAAAGTAGAAGAACAACGAACATCATCAAGTGCAGACATGAACATGCTGTTAGTGGCTTTTAAGCAAATAATAGCTGAAAATATATCACAAATAACAGAAAATGCAGTGCAAACAGAAAATCGTCTGGCACAGCAAATAACGCAAATAGCTGAAAATACATCACAGTTAGAGTCTCGCCTTACACAACAAATGGCTGAAAATAATACGCAGTTAGAAAAGCGTTTGGCACAACAGATTACAGAAAATAATACACAAGTGCAAGAGAAATTTTCAAAATTTGAAGACGAATTAAGCACTTTAAAAAATGACGAAGAAAGTTTAAAATCAGAAGTTCTTCAGTTAAGTAATCGTGTGCGAGAACTGCAACTACATGGCCCTGCACCATCAACAAATAATCAAAGATTGAAGGCACCCACATTCGATGGAAGTATTCCATTTCAAATTTTCAAACTTCAGTTTGAAAAGACAGCAATGGCCAATAACTGGAATGCAGCGGACAAAGTGGCGTCCTTGTTTGTATCATTGAAAGGACCTGCGGCAGAAATCCTTCAGACTATTCCAGACTGTGAACGGGACAACTATGAGGCATTGATGAGTGCGATAGAAAGACGATATGGTAGTGAGCACCGGAAACAAATATACCAGATCGAACTGCAAAATAGGGGTCAGAAAATGAACGAGTCATTGCAAGAGTTCGCAACTGAAATAGAACGACTGGCTCATTTGGCAAATGCAGATGCACCTGTGGATTACATTGAGAGGGTAAAAATTCAATGTTTCATAAATGGAATTCGTGATGTGGACACCAAACGCGCCACATATGCATTGCCAAAAAGAACGTTTGCTGAAACGGTTTCGCACGCCCTCACACAGGAAACAGCTTCCCTACTAAGTAAACCAGCACACAAAGTACAAAGGGTTGAAATGGAACAACCAGCGCTGATGGAGGAAATATTGAAGACTCTGAAGACAATTGCTGCACCGCGAGTAAATACAACAGGCAGATGTTTCAACTGTGGAAAAGCGGGTCACTTTGCCCGAAATTGCAATATAAAAGTAAACCCATCAAAACGGAAACATCCAACAGATAACGAGGACGGAGCATCCACATCTCACAAGTCGTTAAACTAAAACGGAACAGTTCAAAGGGGCGTGAGCTGGTTCCCACAACTATTTGCCCCGCCATCTCGATATCACAAATAGGTCGCCATGACAACAATCTTACTATCAACGGCATCGTAAATGGACGACTGTCAACGCTTACTTTGGATACTGGTGCCACACATTCAATTATCCGACCGGATGTGGTAAGAGGGACGGTTGAACCATTAGTCGGTTGCAAGCTTCGAACGGCCACCGGGGAGGAAGCAGCTGTCGCGGGAAAAGTGTTTTGCGAAGTGATGATTGGTACCCTGGAAGTTAATCACACCTTCATCGTAGCAGAAATCACGGATGAAATTATAATGGGAGTAGATTTCATGATTGATCACGGGGTTACTTTGGATTTAAACAAGCAAATGCTGTTTTGCCAGAACATGGAGATGCCTATAAACACCGGATATGTGACCAACGTTGAAAGTAAGAGGGTGATTGTTGATGATAATCAGAGTATTCCACCAAAATCTGAGGCGATTGTATGGGCTAAAGTGAATGGAGGAGGTGGGACTGAAGAGTTGTGGATTGTGGAACCAACAAAAATAGATACACCCATATTGGTAGGAAGAACGCTTGTGAAAACTAGAGAAGACGCCACCATTCCAGTCAGAGTAGTGAATGAATTCAACACGCCTATAAGTCTGAAGAAAGGAGCAGTAATTGGACAGTGCCAGAATATAAGTGCAATAGCACGATGCGAACGGTCACAACAGAAACCTACTATTGAGCCACAGCAGATAAGTCCTACACTCCTAAATAATTTGCTGAACGAACTGCATGGAAATGAAAAATTAAAAGCAGAAAAACTATTAGAAAAATACGCATCCATATTTGCAAACGAAGGAAACACAGGAAGAACCGGCATTGTCAAACATCGCATAAATACTGGAGACGCTAAACCAATCCGACAAGCTCCGCGTAGGGTTCCACTAGCAAAACGTGAGGATGCTAACAAAATTATTGAAGACATGCACAAAAACGGTGTAATCGAACCTTCAATAAGTCCATGGAGCTCACCTATCGTCTTAGTTAAAAAGAAAGATGGTAGCACCCGTTTCTGCGTAGATTATAGGAAGTTGAATGATGTCACAAAGAAAGACAGTTATCCTCTACCAAGAATCGACGATACATTAGACACCTTGTCTGGAGCGAAATGGTTTTCTACATTAGATCTACAAAGTGGATATTGGCAAGTCGAGATCGATGAATGTGACCGTGAAAAGACCGCTTTCAGTATGGGCGACGGGTTATGGGAATTCTCTGTGATGCCATTTGGGTTATGTAATGCGCCTGCAACGTTCGAGCGACTGATGGAACATGTGTTAAAAGGACTCAACTGGAAGACATGTTTGGTGTATCTTGATGACATTATCATCATGGGAAAAAGTTTTGATGATCATCTGAAAAATCTAGAGGAAGTCTTTCAGCGAATAGCATCAGCCGGATTACGCTTGAATCCCAAAAAGTGCTCATTATGGAAGAAGCAGGTCACATATCTCGGACATAAAGTGTCAACTGAGGGGATTCACACCGAGGAAGGAAAAATAAATGCAGTTAAAGATTGGCCTCGACCCACCAACATACATGAACTCCGCAGCTTCCTCGGTTTATGCACGTATTACCGCCGTTTTGTACCTGGATTTGCGAACGTGGCTAGAAGTTTACATGATTTAACAAAGAAGAATCGCCCGTTTGTATGGCAGTTGGAACAAGAAAAAGCGTTTGAGCAGCTTAAAGAACTACTTTGTACGGCGCCGATGTTGGCTTATCCAATACCTGGAAAGAAATTCATCCTGGATACAGATGCGAGCGCTTATGGAATTGGAGGTGTCCTGTCTCAGCTCATCGACGGACAAGAAAGAGTAATTGGGTATTACAGCAGAGTGCTCGGGAAACCAGAGAAAAACTACTGTGTGACGCGAAAAGAACTACTAGCTGTGGTGGAATGTGTAAAACATTTCCACAAGTATTTGTATGGACAACGATTCTTGCTGAGGACTGATCATGCAGCATTAAAATGGTTATTACAGTTTAAGAATCCGGAAGGCCAAATTGCACGATGGATCGAAAGATTACAGAATTACGACTTCGAAACAGAACACCGAAAGGGGATTCACCACAAAAATGCGGATGCATTATCACGTCGCCCTTGTCCACTGGAATGTAAACATTGCTCCAAATCAGAGGGAAAAGAAGGTATAATCGACGTGCGATTACTGAATATAGAACCTGAAGATGATTGGACTCCTCACCGCATCAGAATCAATCAGCTGGAGGACCCTGATCTTGCAAAGCTGATAATGGCCAAAGAAAATGGGGTACGACCACCAAAGGAACAAATAAGTAGCGAGAGTCCAACTGCAAAAGCATATTGGGCCCAATGGAACAGCATAAACCTCGTTAATGGATACCTTCATCGTACCTGGGAAAGCGAAGATGGCAAACAGTCTCGTCTGCTGATCATAGTACCGAAGTCCATGATCCCAAAAGTATTGAAAGAATATCACAATGGACCTAGTGGAGGGCACCTTGGAATTACAAAAACTATAGAGAAGATTAAACAACGGTTCTACTGGATCGGTTGTCGAGATTCCATAGCAGAATGGATAAGTAATTGCGTAGAGTGCATGGCAGCTAAAGGTCCTAAAGCCAAAAGTCGCGGTAGGCTACAACAGTACAACGTGGGATCGCCATTTGAAAGAGTCGCAATGGATGTTGCAGGTCCGTTCCCAACCAGTACGGCCGGAAACAAATATCTACTGGTTGTCATGGACTATTTCAGTAAATGGCCAGAAGTATATGCCTTACCAAACCAGGAAGCGAAGACAGTAGCCGAAGCGTTTGTAGAAAATTGGATAACAAGGTTCGGAGTGCCCGTCGAATTACACTCAGATCAAGGCAGGAATTTCGAATCTTCCATTTTCCAAGAAGTCTGTACATTATTGGGCATCCACAAGACACGGACGACAGCGTTACATCCACAATCAGATGGAATGGTGGAGAGATTCAACCGAACGCTCGAAGAACATCTGCGGAAAATCGTTGATAAAGATCAACGGAATTGGGACAAGTGCATCCAGATGTTCCTGCTGGCGTATCGTTCAGCGAAGCACGAGACAACTGGTTACACGCCAGCAAAGATTATTTTCGGATCTGATCTGCGACTCCCCGCTGATCTTAAGTTTGGAACGAATCCTACAGCTGTAAGAAATGATGGAGATTATTGTTCTGCCTTAAAGGAAGAAATGAATGAATTGCACCTAATGGTAAGACAGCATACGCATCTGATGAGCAATAAGATGAAGGACCGGTTCGATCAAGCGGCAAATTCAAAAGGTTTTGAAGAAGGTGATCTGGTCCTATTGTACAATCCACTTCGAAAGAAAGGCTTGTCCCCGAAACTGCAGTCAGCCTGGGAAGGACCCTATATGGTGATAAAACGACTTAATGACGTGGTATACCGCATACAAAGGAATGGAAAAGCACGATGTAAAATGAAAGTAGTACATTTGGAGAGGCTCGCCCCATTTGGTTCAAGAGGATTTGTGCCTAATCGGGACGATTAGGCTTTAGTGGAGGGCAGTGTTACAAAAGTAGTATTAAGTTGTATTTGTATTGCTATATGCATCCATTATTATGAACAATAGCTGTAGGTATATGGAATAGCATTTGTCTTATTGTAGACATCTGGCGCCGCGGCTGTTTGTTTGTCGAAGCAATAGCTACATCTGGCGCCGTATAGCAGTATGTTCTGGTGGTTTCTAGACGCAATATTCTAGAAGGACACATCGGCATCTAGCGACATCTGGCGCCGTATAGCAGTATGTTCTGGTGGTTTCTAGACGCAATATTCTAGAAGGACACATCGGCATCTAGCGAGAAGTGCGTGGCTATATAAGCCGTGGCAGCGCCAACGTAATCAATCAGTGCTAAGAGTAAACTGCTATAGTGTAGACGAGTTGTGAAATAAAGAGTTGTTGAATTAAATTAAACAGTGTTGATTTTATTTGTCAATCCAGAGATACGAACCTAACAAAGTAAACTAGCAAGAGTAAATTCGTAACAATATTTACGTTCGAAACACATCTGTGTTTAAGATGCAAATTAAAAACACATTGCAACGTAATTTGAGCATGAAATCTTATTATAACATCAACAGATTAAAAAGGTTATTCAAATACCTTTAATCATAGCTTTAAAACAGATATAATCAAGCCAACTTTCTTTATTTATTTCCTTGTTGGACGATAAGTGACAGGAGAGAACTAAAGATGTAAATACGATTCATGATGGTTTTCACTGTATTTGAATAATATAGTAAAACATTTATAATGTGATAATTGTTCCGTGAAGAAATTAAATTGTTGACCATTTGCGAAACTTGGCAACCATGTAATTTTTCCAATGAACAAGTCCAAAGATAACGGTTTTGGATGTAAGTATTAAAAATTAAATTTTTCTTGTTAGTTTGTGCATAATTCAAATTATTATATAAATAAATAAGCAAAATGTGAAAATGGAAACAAATTATAATATACATAGGTGAATCTGTACATTCAAAAGAAAATATCATTCAAAAATACATCTGTAGCACTTATGACATTATGATATTTAGAATAAATTTATGGTTTTGCAGATTTGTTGAAAAAGAAACGAAAATGAAAACAGTCCAGGGACGAACATTTTTTGCATAAAAATTATATTCCAAAAGCAATAAAACAGTAAAAGTTGTACAATTTGATAAGTCTGTGCTGCCACATGTTTCACTTTAAAAATACGAGGCTATTTGATATACACTGAAGCGTATTCGTATAGAATTCCAAAGGGTTTTCAGCCGCGGTGATGAAATTGGATTGAAAATGAAAGGAGTATTATCAAATAAAGCGAATTGTAAATAAATCAGAAATGATTAAGATAGAATTAAAAAATAAAGGAAAACCTAAAACAATTCTTCTTTCTTTGCCACTCAGAATCATAACTCGTGATATAAGCAGTTCTCCATCGCAAATACACATATAAAGATTCACATAACGTAGTTACATATGCTTCTATCCTAAATATATATTTAAATAAAGTTAATTTTGGGGTTTAATAATACTTATTCCTAAACAATTTCATAATCTTTATTTATCTTCATGGTTAAACTTAAGATAAACTTAAAATTATATCATAATTTATTTTGTATTTGGTGTTTTGAAGCCGATTTTTTAAATTAACGATGGCAACACTCGCAATGCTTCTCATATGTACATCTCTGTTGTACTTGCGGATAGCAGGGCCATTGAGTAGAGCCGCCATTTTGTTAGTGTGTGCGCGAACATGGTCGTGGCATTACAGTGATAGCTGCGATAGTGGTCAGATAAATAATATTAAATACAGATATGTTTAATTATTTTATGATTGTGGGATATTATTTTTAATAATATTACAAATAATATATATTTACAAATGTCGCAGAAACAAAATTGTGAAGAATATTGTAAGCTTTTGTCTCGCTCTGTTAATATTTCGGTTCGATTTTCTCTCGGGTGAGTTCGTATGCGTGAGTGCATTTCTAATTCGTCGTGATTTTTCGCAGCTCGTTACAATGTACAATGTTAAAGTTTTTTATGATACATTTTGTGTAAAAGTTTACTCAAGTTGGTGCATATTTTAATAATTCAAAACATATCTCCGATAGTAATGCACATTCTAATGTGTATAAATTGTCTAAATATGGGGTAATTATTTGTATAAATCGCAATTAAATATTCGCTGCAACTCGCTGATTTATTCTCATACGATTCAGAAGCGGTGTAAATGTGTATGTTCAACGAGTATAATGTGCATAGAAATTCGCTTTATTATTGTACTCGCTGTTCACTATTTATGTCAAAATCGAAAAAGCTAGATAGTGAAATTGAAATATGACCAAAGGTTATTACAATACGTTGGAAGAGTGCAACTATAATTATTGTTTTCGTGTGAGTGTTGCATAGACATAATCGTTGCTTATTACTCATATACTGTCTCTTTTAGCCATCGGGCTACATTGTTCAACAACCGAGTACAGACGAAGTTTGTATCAATTTCCTACACTTGCTTTTCGATAAAAAGTGATGCCAATAAATTCTGTTCAACAGGGAATTCTTGTTAATAGTTTGAGCGTGTGTAAAATAAATGAAATAATGTGTATTTGTTTTACGGCATAGTGTTTCGAAATCTTTTATTTTTGCAAAAAAATAAATAATTTGTGTATTGGTGCGGAAGAGAGAATTAAAGTTTCTTATTATTGGGAAATGTTTATTAAAACTCCCTTTTTAAGTTTAGCTGGGACCAATTGCTTTGAGGATACATCACTTGACTGTCGGTGTTCGCTGACTCTCGCAAATCGCACTCGACTCTTTTAATTTCAGTCTTTCTTCCTAGTTCTGTCGTTACTCGTTCGCGAAATCAGTTGAGTTTTTGCTGGTGCGGAGCAAACGGACTGAATATTTGTTATATTGTTGCGAAAAGACTTAAAAAAATTGTCAAAAATTAAAAAAAAATGCAAAAAGTAAATGAGTAAAATACAAAATAACAAAAAATTGTGAACTTTAATTGAAAATAAATTGCGCGGACAAAAACAATGTTTTCAATAAATATCTGAAGTGAGAAATTGATGTTAATTTTTTTTGAAATAAAATTAAAATTTTTCTTTAATTTCGCATATTTTTGTAAAATTTTTCGAATTTTTTCTTAAAATAAAATTTAATAAAACAAAAAATCTGCAAATAGAAATTTTCGTTTCGACGTGAAAACTAGCGACAAAAAATTTCAGTCACTGCTTGTCTGTTTTTCTTTCTTTTTCTAATACTGCTCACACTCGTTGCTCGAGGTGGTCGTCATACAAGTGTAGTAGTATAAGCAACACACTCAAAGTTTGCGTTTCGTATACCGCGATGGGAGCGATTTGTTCGGCTTGTGGTAGTAGGGCTCTAACGAGCAAGCATAGTCTTGTAGAGCAAAAGTCCGTCAGTAGAAAAGTAGCGAGTAGTGAAGAAAGAATCAGACGAGTTACATAGGTAATATCAACGAATTTTGTCCACAAATAAGTTGGTTCTTGTCGCGCACTAAAATGGCAACAACTCTGGCTATCTGAGTAAACGAGTGAAACAAAAATTATATGCATACGGTCCCACTAGTCACAAATTAGTGGTCGCATACACGAAAGAATGACACGAATGTATTAGCTGGCGGTCGGTTGATATAAAATAAGAACGAGTCGCAGAGAAAATTAATGCTATTTGCCATTTGCCTGTGATCATTGTGGCTTGGCCAATTCGAAGGAATTTGTCAAGCAACATCACTGCCATTTATTTACTCCTGAAATGTATTTAAATTTTTAATTGATAGAAAAACATATAGTGACAATTTTTGAATCGGAAGATGTTACAATGTTGTCAAGTAACTTACTTTTCTCCCAGTTGATTCGCAAACAAATAGGACAATTTTATTTTTAAACAATTGTGGTTTTAAAGGAAAAACAGAAACAAATCAATAAGATTTCGAAATGAAAAGAAACATAATAATTTTTTTTTACTCCTTTTACAGTTGATGTGCAATTAAATATCGCTATATTCTTGGAGTTTTGTATTGCAAAAAAAGGCGCAAAAACCTTGCCAACAAAAGCAATGATTGATTCAAAAGATGTTGGTGGTGATAAACGTCGGCGTTTAAAAATGTTGGTCCAACAAACAGTGGTAAAGCAGGAATGTGTCAAGTGCCAATAAACGATTGAAAATAAAAAATGAACTTAACCTTTATTCACTTACAATTTGCTTTAAAAACTCTTAAAAAACAATCATCTTTCACTGAAGAAACGTAGGAGGTAAACTAAGAAACGGAATAAATAACCGATACTTCTCGGTCCACCTTTATAACTTCAGACACAAAATGCACTCGATCGCTGTCGCCAAAAACGCTTTAACTCAGTTGAAACATTTTTTAAATGTGCGAAAGCGATTTCAAAGAGTGCAACCATATATAAACAAACTTCAAACTTGGAAAGTTTTGCCCCTTTCTGCTAATGTCAACACAGCCGCTGCAGCTCAAGTAAAAGCATCAGTGTCGAGTGTTTGTGTTTTTAAAATTAATAAACCATTTCCGGAAATCAATTTTTTCCTTCCGGCGTTTGAATTAAAACATTCAACTTTTTTTAATTTTTATATAATTTCGTCGTTTTTAAGATATTCAAAATAAGCTTTGATATTGCGCTTGAAAATTTTTTAATTTAAAACAAACAACAAAGAATAAAGCAAGTCATAAATTATCAAGTGAAATCGGCGTAAAATTGTACAAGCTTACGCAAATTTAATACCAAAATAGAGATCATAACAAAGACGTCTCAATGATGGCTGATCATATGGATGAACCCCCGCAGAAGCGGACTAAAATGGATCCAAGTAAGTAAAATATTATTTACATATGATACTGATATGTTTGAATAATATTTAACATTTTGTTTTTAATTCTTTTCAGCGGACTATGTTTCAGTTTTAGAAGATGATTTACCGGATGAATTAGTTACTGGCAATAGTAATTGGCCAGACCCTCTTGGCGGTGGCGGTGGGCCAGGAGGTTCAGGGGCAGGTCTTGGTGTCAACGTAGTCGGTGGGCCCAACAAACCTCCTGCACAAGGTCCTGGCCCAGGTGGACCACAAATGAATGGCGCAAGCGATGATAACACAAGCGGAAACCAAGGTGGTCCCGGCAATCCATTACGTCAAATGCAACATCATCAACATCTCCAGCAGTTATTGCAACAACAGGTAAGTTCACAAGATAAATCAATTCGTTTATAAGATTTATCAATGTAAAAATATACTTGTCCCCGCACTGATTATTGGAAACAGAATAAAAATATATAATTAATATACGCTGGAAACCGGAAAACTTTATATACCCAAATTAAAAATTCCCAATCTCTTATAAATATTTGTAAAGAAGTAGGCCTATTTTGAAAAATTTAGAAGATGTTAATTGTTATAATATTTTTCTGTAGGGTAATAAAAATACAGGAATGATCGGAAATCCAATGGGCGCAGCTGGTATGAATCAGTTGGGAAGTAAATCGCCTAACTTGCAGTCACCAAACGCAGCAGGCATGCAAGTAGTTGGTGGTCAAATGGGTATGGTTAACTCAATGTCAATGTCGATATCCAACAACGGTACTCCAGGAATAAATACAATGCCTGGTAAGTAATATTTGATATATGGAAATGAATTATTTATTTTGATTTATAGACTTTATAGTTTGTCTCAACAATATGTTGTGTTGATTTATGGATTGAATACCATAATATTCTTCTTAAATATATTGTACAATTGTTTATGGTTAATGTGTATCTTTTTTATTATAATAAATTTAATACTTATAATAATATCTGTTAATATTTTCTATTCCACAGGCATGAACACAATTGCTCAGGGGAATATAGGAGGTATGGTGATTACCAATAGCAATTTGGGTGGTTTGGGTGGAGGTGCAGGCATGGTAAATACATTAAAACAACAAATAGGTGCAGGTGCCGGTGGTATGATGAATGCTGGACCTGGTGGAGTAGGGCCCGTTGGAAATATGGGTCCTGTTGGTGGAGCAAATCAGGGCATGCATTTAGGAGGCGGACCTGGTCATCCGCAAAGTCTACAAAATGGTCCGATGATGGGTAGAATGGTGGGGCAACATCTACTTCGTGGCCCCAATCCTCATTTAATGGCTGGTAACGGCCCTGGTGTTGGACCAGGCGGTGGTCCAAGAATGCAGAATCCAAATATGCAAATGGGTATGTATTTTATTTGCTTTTTTATTACATTTCATAATATCAAAAACATACAGCGCACAGTGATTCGACCCGTGTTTATTAAAGCTGCGAATATAGGTATATTTTGTATTACACAGAGTACACTATTCTATATTGTTATTCCTTTAGAATTTAGTTAACACTATTTTAATATTTTTATAACCCCTAAATCAATTCATTCAATAACATTTTTTTCGTGTTTCTTAATATTTGTTAAAAAAAATTTAATTTATTTAAATCAGTGAGAGTGTAGTAGGGAAGAAATATGGTAAAATACTTTCCGAATTAAAGATAATGTTTCAATCCTATAACTTTCTGCTTATATGTTTCTAAAAATTTTGTTTTTTGGCAGTTTAATTGCTTTTCGCAGCATCTAAACACTACAAAATTAAAAATCATTCATCAAATTATTTAAACAACACACATATATTTTAAATTCTCCATTATCGTATTCCTTAACAATATTTATTTTGTCCCTCGTTTGTATGGGATCAAATCACTGTGTAGCTCAACGAGCAGATGTGTTAAACGGTAATCTTACATACGGTGGTCCAGGTCAAATGGCAAATATGGTTGGCGGTAATGTGGCAGTCGGACCAAATGGACCCTATGGAAATGCGGTGGGAGGTGTTGGAAATTATGGTGGTCCTGGTGGACCCCAGGGTGGACTTAATGTAAACCCGAATAATCCACAACAGCAACTTTTGGCCCAGCAAATGGCACAACGCGGTGGTGTTCACCCAATGCAACAGGGCAACCGACCCGGTGTACCCATTGGAATGGCTGGTGTTGGTAGCGATGGAACCCTTCAGGGTCTGGTAGGTGGTCCGCAACAACAACAGCCACAACAAATGGGTCCAAATCAACCACAAACGCAAGGTGGTGTCATGGGAGGCCCACGACCGCCGCAACCTGGAGGTCAAATCCTTCATCAGCAACAACAACCTGGTACCTCTCAACAATCTAGTGGTGGTACGGCTGGTGGAAGTAGCGGTGGAAGCACAGGCAGTGGATCTAGTGGTGGCGGCCAACACCTTTCTGAAGAGAGGAAAAAGCACATACAACAACAACTGGTGCTCCTCTTGCACGCGCATAAGTGCAACCGGCGCGAATCTTTGAACCCTAACCGTGAAAAATGCATAGTTCCCTATTGTAAATCTATGCAAGATGTGCTGGCGCATATGGCGAACTGTAAACAGAGCAAAGAATGTAGCGTTCAACATTGCACGTCGTCTCGTCAAATTTTATTGCATTACAAGACTTGTACCCGTTCGGATTGTATTATTTGTTTTCCTTTCCGCCAGCAACAGAGTTTCCACAATAATGCAAGTGGCGCTAATGCGAATACAAACACTAACCAACCGTTACAAGGTATTGTAAAACAACCACAGCAACAGCAGTCAGATGGAAGTACCGTAGGAGGTGGTGGTCCGCAAAATTCTGGGATACCGCAGCAGAATACTGGTGGAACGAATATTATTGCTGGAAACGGTGGCCAAGTTGGAATGACTGGTGGTCCAAATCAACAACTTTGTATGAAGTCTAACGTGGACATATCTCAACAAATGCAACAACAAAACGCACAGAACCAAAATCAGGAAATCCGAAGGTTTGATAGTTTGGGAATGCAAGGAGCTGTTTCCAACTCCGGACCTGGAGCTAACATGCTTCAAAATAATGCAGTGAATGCACAACAACAATTAAATCGTATTCGGTCGCTGGGGGGCGGACCGATAGGGCGACCAATGTCAGGTCAGGTTGGTGAACCCGGAGGTGGCATAGGAGGTGGAGGGCCGAATTCAAATACAATCATGGGCAATAATATGATGGTTGGTGGAGCTGGAGGGCCGGATAACGGCATGCAGCAGCAAACCCAAAATGTTCAACAACAAGTGCTTTTACAGGGCGGAAGTAGCGGTGGTCATAACAACCCACAATTAGCTGGTTTGATCGGTGGTTCTAACACTAACAATGCTGGTCAAAATCAACAAAATGTTGGACAACAATCACAGCAACCAAACATTCCTTTATCAGTTAACGTTCATAATATTAATAACAATTCCGCTTTTAACAATGCACAGTTAGGTGCTAATAACGCTGGTAATTCAGCTGACATGGGAGGAACTGCGGGAAATGGACCACCACCTAACAAGCAGTTAGTGGGAGCGCAAGAGTTAGCAAAGATGAAAATGCAGTCGTATAATGTCATTATGGCTAATTCAACAACAGTAAGTGGCCCAGGTGGCGGACCTGGAGGAGTCGCTGGCGGTAATAATAATTCTGGTGTACCAGGTGGTCCTGGTGCAGCAACTATAAATTCTGGTGGCTTGGTGAACGCACAAAGTAATAACTCATCCAGTGGCGGTGCAACCACTTCACAGGGCGGTAACGGCAGCGCAGGTAATAGTGCCGCTACTGAAGAAAGAGACTGGCGTGAATCGGTGACTGCTGATCTACGAAAACACCTTGTCCATAAACTTGTACAAGCGATATTCCCAACGTCTGATCCTACAACAATGGCTGATAAACGTATGGCCAATTTGGTTTCTTATGCTGAAAAAGTTGAGAAAGACATGTATGAGGCAGCCAAGTCTCGGTCAGAATATTATCACCTACTGGCTGAGAAAATTTACAAGATACAAAAGGAGTTAGAAGAAAAGCGCATTAAACGAAAAGAACAGCAAATGTTAATAATGCAACAACAGCAAGGATCCGGTGGTGCAGGAGGTCCCGGTGCCGGGCAAGGGCCAGGTCCGAGTAATGCAGTACCAGTTGGTCAACAACTTCCTCCTGGACATCCCCAAGCTCAGCAAACACAGATTAGACCTTTGATCAGTCCCATGGGTGCTAGTGGAGGCCAAGGTATACCCTTAGGTGCTGCTGGTATGATGCAACAACAAATGCGTGGACAAGCCCCTGGCAATGTGGGCATGATGCCTGGACAAGCAGGTCAAAATATGGTAGGAATACGTGGCCATTCTCCTGGAGGAAATTTGCTAGCTTTGCATCAACAGCAAAAACAACAGAGAATGCAGTTTCCACAACAACAGCAAAACAATTTATTGGTTGGTCCGCCAGGGCCTAGTCCAAACAGCGGCATGGGGGTAATGCCAACATCTACACCACAAAGTATTGTCGTACCAAGTCCGGTGTTATCTCCTTATGGTGTCCAAGTAATTCCAGCTAGTCAAGTAAGCGCCGGTGGTGGTGTGTTGACAAGTCCTGTTCCTGGTCAGCAACAACAATTTATCACGGCCAATGGCGGGAATAGTTCACAATCAGCGCAACAACTTTCCGAAATTATGAAGCAAAGGCTTTTGCAAGCGCAGCAACAACAACAACAACAGCAGAGTAATATGTTGTTACCACAATCACCATTTAACAATCCTGCTTCTCATATGCAACAACAGCAGCAACAGCAGCAACAACAACAACAACAACAGTCTCAGCAGCAACAACCACAAAATCCTTTTCCTTCGCCAATGTCGCAACAACAACAACAGCAACAACAGAAACAAAATATGGGCTCAGTGGGAAATATGCCACCGACTCCTACTAGTCTTGAGTCATTAGTTGGTGGAAATTCGGTAGGTGCGAATACCACAACTGGCGGCCCCTCAACAGGTGTCATGGTAGCCGCCCCTAGTCCCTCACCAAATTTCGTCTCGAATGGTCCGATAGGAACACCTTCCAACAATCCACCATCAGTAACATCCCTTATGCAGCCACTGAGTGAACGAGCTAGCAGTACTCCTCCCATTATGGCACCGTCCCCGGCATCGGCAACATCTGGAACGCCACTATCGGTGAATGCTAGTACAGCTTCCAGTATTGTAGGTGTGCCAATGAGCAGTACTGGAACTACAATGACGACAACTGCGTCATCTTCAAACACTCAGTTGTCAGCGAAACCTAATGCCATTAACACAAATAATAATGGTCCTACTCTGGCACAGCAGCAACAGCAGCAACAACAACAATTATCGATGGGTAAAGGTGGCAACAACAATAGTAATAATAGTGTCAGTGTAGTGGCCACAACTACCACTACATCGATTGTGATGAGTTCACGTCCTACATCAAGTAGTAATCTTTCATCACAAATGGCGGCGCTTGAAGCTGCTGCCCGTGATAATGATGAAACTCCACCCTCACCAAGTGCTGATTCCGGTGGTGAAAGCGGTAACGCATCCAAAGGAAAATTGGATTCCATTAAGCAAGAAGATGAAATTAAGAAAGAGTACATGGAAGATGGGAGCGGTGGTGGAGACAATTCTCAAATGGACACACAATCTTCAGCTGGTGTAGGTAAAAATGTTAATAATGACGGTACCAACATGAAAGTGGAAATAAAGACTGAAGACGGAGATAGCATTATAAAAAGTGAACCAATGGACACTGACGACAACAACGCCGCAAATGGTGTTGGTGGAATGGGGAATGCTGGCACTGTAGACTGTAAAAATGATGGAAAGACATCAGTTGACGGCGATACCAAAGTCAAGTCAGAAACAAAACCTGTAGTACCAGAACCACTGATGCCTAATGCTGGCGATAAGAAAAAGAAATGCGGTAAGTTATATAACAAATTAAACTAAACGGTATAAAATAGTTGAATGTATGATTTTTACTTCAGTATTCAATCCAGAGGAGTTGAAACAAGCACTGTTACCAACACTAGATAAGTTGATGCGCCATGAACCAGAATCAGCACCTTTCCGTTGTCCCGTGGATCCACAAATACTTGGTATACCAGATTACTTTGACATTGTCAAGAAACCCATGGACTTGGGAACCATTCGCAACAATCTAATGAATGGCAAATATAATGATCCGTGGGAGTATGTCGATGATGTGTGGCTAATGTTTGATAATGCATGGCTATATAATCGTAAAACTTCACGTGTTTATAGATATTGCACAAAGGTAAGTTTAAAATATTAGAAAAAACTTTGAATCTTTTAATATAATGTAATTTACATATGTTTTAATCATGTTGTAGTTATCTGAAGTATTTGAGCAAGAAATCGATCCGGTAATGCAAGCTCTTGGCTACTGTTGTGGTCGAAAATATACATTCAATCCGCAAGTGCTATGTTGTTTTGGAAAGCAATTATGTACCATACCACGGGACGCCAAGTATTACAGTTACCAAAATAGGTATGTAAACTCTTTTAATAATAAATTATTTTATTTAGACACCTCTTGTAAAAATAATTATTGTGATATTATTCATTTGGTTTAAGTGGGCATACATACATTTCCTTGTCTTCTAACAAATGTACATATATTGAGAGAGCAAAACAAACATGAGGAACATTCTAGAGAATCTTGCAAATTTTGAAAATTACAATTTAATTTAATTTTTTACTTAATGTAAACGTATTTCTGAATAGCTAAATAATTTCTAATGGATAAAATATTTTAACACCCAACTTTGATGAAATAATAAAACAATATTTATTTTAAATCGTATTTTTATTTCATCTTGTAAAAACCAAAAAGTTTAAGTTTTGACCTATTATATTATTTTTTTTTTTTGTGGAATGATAAATAGTATATTAAATAAAAATTTTGTAGTGTAACACAATTAAATTGCATCTTTTTTTGTTGAAAAGAGATATTTAAAATCGCGATTTTCTGTCTATAAAGTTGCTATTACATTCCATATTTCTTGTGCAAAATTTAGCAAAGAATGTCCAGTTTTGGCACATTGTGTCTTTCTATTTTTTCTAATCATATCACTTTAGTTAAAGCTTTGAACAATTACAACTTTTGATTTTTGTATATTTTCAATAACACATTTACTAAATAAAAATGGTCGCATAAAATGTATTAACTCATTATACGCTCAAAATAACTAAATATTTGGTAATGTTATGATCAAATTATAAGTACTTGAGGTGTACAAAAATTGCGTAGAAAATTAATAAAATATCACAAATTCAATATAATTAAAATTCTTGCCTACTTACTGCCTAACTTGTCCGTTTAAATAGTACGATTTCAAATACTATATTTATCTATTTTATATGAACTGAATTGAAAATGCGAGTTTACTTATACTGAAAAAAAAAACAAAATCATGTTTATTTATGCTTTTTAACTCAAAAATTTTTATTTGCTATTCGTAGATCGAACATATCTGAAAATCCCCATCTAGAATTTGCAAAGTATAAATGAGAATATTTAGAAAGTATATTTTTGAATATAGGCATTGTTTTTTTTTTTTAATTTTACATAATTTCACATAAAATTCTGCGTATTTTATACATTTTTCGTAAACTTCTCGAAATGCGTATAAATAAGACAAGTATAAATTTTTCTTACACTATTTACGCCAAACACGTGAAATATATGTGAAGATCCCACTTTTTCAAATAGACTATAAACAATTAAAGAATTTTGTAGAAAACGCCATTTGATGACATATCTTATCAAACGTTTGGGCATTGATTATAAATTCGAATGCGAATTAATTAACGAATTTAATAATAATAATTGTTGCATGCATGTTCTAAAGCTTTACTAAAAACAAAAATAAAAAAAAAACAATTGTATAAAAAAAGAATTCATAGATTCAACAATCTTTATTTGTATTTATTTTAATTTTTATATGTAATTTAGTGACATCACCTTTATTTATAGTTTGTAACCAAACAATTCTAATGTGAACCTTGTTATTTTTATTTTCTTCTATTCCTTTGCAAAATCCATTAAAACATATGTGGTAATGGTTTTTTGTGTGCGTCTGTAACGTCCTAATACATCTATTCATCAACAACCATCGACAAAATAATATCTACAACATGATCATACACATTTGCTTATGGTGTAACAACAAAATAATCGATATTTATTACCGCTGTTGCTGATGTTAAATGCTGATCGTTTGCTACTTACAACAATGTTTTGAAAACTGCTGTGGCATTGGCTCACACAAATGCTTAACCACCTCTCTCTGTGCGCACTTTACTTTTACTGATGTGTTACTACATGCTCCTATATACTTTTCCCTATTTCCACTCCCTTACCCATTCAACATTATCACTACCAAATACGAACACACGGAACAACACATCCCATGACAAATCAAATGTCATTGCTTTTTTGTGCTTTCTTATGATGTTTAACCGATCATTTACTCCTACTTCTGCGTTTGCTTCACTGTTTGGACGCGATGAAATCATTCACAAATCATATAAATAAATAAAATATATTAACAAATTTGTTGAAATTCGTATTGGTTTTTGTAAATACTAAAGTCTAAAGGATTATGGTGTTGCCTCAAACAGATACACCTTCTGCCAAAAATGTTTCAACGACATCCAAGGAGACACTGTTACTCTCGGCGACGATCCGCAGCAGTCTCAAACGTAAGTAAATACTTAGAGCCAATTGCAAATACACCGAAATATTTTAACTTTATTTACTTTATTTATGTGTTACAAATTTATTCGCATACCCATTAGGCAAATTCGTAAAGATCAATTCAGAGAGATGAAGAATGATCATTTAGAGCTTGAGCCGTTTGTAGATTGTCAGGAATGTGGCCGCAAGCAGCATCAAATTTGTGTCCTCTGGCTTGATACGATTTGGCCAGGTGGTTTTGTTTGTGACAATTGCTTGAAGAAGAAGAATTCCAAAAGAAAGGAGAACAAGTTCAACGCGAAACGTTTGCCCACCACAAAACTTGGTATATATATAGAAACACGTGTGAATAATTTCTTGAAAAAGAAAGAAGCTGGTGCTGGTGAGGTACACATAAGGGTTGTATCCTCCTCTGATAAATGTGTAGAGGTAAAACCAGGCATGCGACGACGATTCGTTGATAATGCGGAAATGTCTTCAGAATTTCCATATCGGGCGAAAGCTTTATTTGCATTTGAAGAGGTGGACGGAGTTGACGTTTGTTTCTTTGGCATGCACGTACAAGAATATGGTTCCGAATGTCCACAACCCAACACGCGACGTGTATATATTGCCTATTTAGATTCGGTACATTTCTTTAAACCGCGTCAGTATCGAACCGCAGTGTATCATGAGATACTGCTTGGTTATATGGATTATGTGAAACAATTAGGTTACACAATGGCACATATTTGGGCATGCCCACCTTCCGAGGGCGACGATTATATATTCCATTGTCATCCCACGGATCAGAAAATACCTAAACCAAAACGTTTGCAGGAATGGTATAAAAAGATGTTAGACAAGGGTATGATTGAACGTACTATACAGGATTACAAAGATATTTTGAAACAAGCAATGGAAGACAAATTGACATCAGCGGCTGAGTTACCTTACTTTGAAGGCGATTTCTGGCCTAATGTATTGGAAGAAAGTATCAAAGAATTAGACCAAGAGGAAGAGGAGAAACGCAAACAAGCCGAAGCAGCAGAAGCTGCTGCAGCAGCCAATGTAAGATTTTTGTTTGGGCTTAAACAAAATAAATTCTCCTACTACTTATATTATTTTTCGCATTCATTTCGCAGATATTTTCAATTGAAGACAATGAAGTTAGTGGTGATGGAAAGAAAAAGGGTCAGAAGAAAGCAAAGAAATCCAATAAATCCAAAGCTGCGCAGCGTAAAAACAACAAGAAGACCAATGAACAACAGACAGGCAATGACCTCTCTGCGAAGATCTATGCCACAATGGAAAAACACAAGGAGGTGTTCTTTGTGATACGCCTGCATTCGGCACAATCAGCTGCAAGTTTAGCGGTAAGTGTATTCAGTATTCATTGGATTGTTTCTTACTTGCCCCACAATTATGCTGCTTTTATTGCATCGATTACAATCCGAGGATTTTCTTATCAGTATTTTCACGACCATTGACTTCAAACCATTTTTCTTGCCTTTACAGCCTATACAAGATCCAGATCCATTATTAGCATGTGATCTGATGGATGGACGAGATGCGTTCTTAACATTGGCAAGAGACAAGCACTTTGAATTTTCATCACTTCGTCGTGCTCAGTTTTCGACGCTATGTATGCTGTACGAACTACACAACCAAGGCCAAGACAAGTTCGTCTATACATGTAACAATTGCAAAACTGCAGTGGAAACCAGATATCACTGCACAGTTTGTGATGTGAGTGCATACCTATTTGTTTTTTTGTTTTATATAAGTTACTTATTATTATGTTTTGCATATTATAATTCTTTTCACACAGGACTTTGATCTCTGCTCGGTGTGCAAGGAAAAAGTTGGTCATCCACATAAAATGGAGAAACTTGGCTTGGACATTGATGATGGCTCATCACCAGCCGATCTTAAACAAGCAAACCCTCAAGAGGCGCGGAAACAATCCATACAACGATGCATTCAGTCACTGGTACACGCATGTCAGTGTCGTGATGCCAATTGTCGCTTGCCTTCGTGTCAAAAGATGAAACGGGTGGTTCAGCATACAAAGAACTGCAAACGCAAAACTAATGGTGGTTGTCCAATTTGCAAACAATTAATTGCGCTTTGCTGCTATCATGCCAAGCACTGCCAGGAGCAGAAATGCCCAGTTCCGTTCTGTCCAAATATTAAACACAAGCTCAAACAACAACAATTGCAACAAAAGTATGTATTATTTAAATGCACCTATATAATTGCTCTGGTTTGTGATATTAATTTGATATCTTCAAATATAGATTACAACAGCAACAACTTTTACGCCGTCGCATGGCTCTTATGACTCGCACCGTGACCACGCCATCTGCTTTAGCAGGTGGTCCAGTTGTTGGAGCTGGTCCAGTTGTAGTGCCTAGCAACGTTGTTGGACCCGCTGGTGTTGGCGTTGGTGTTGGTGTTGGTGTGGGTGTAGGTGTACCCGGTGTAAATGTTGGTCAAACAAATATGCCTGGGCAACCAGCTCTAATGGCAGCGAATGCTGGTGGTGGAATGAGTCCATCTACAGTAGCTGTACCATCACCGGTGTCGGCACAGATGAGTGGAGGTATGACTTCACCGCACCCCCATCAACCTGGGATTGGAATGAAGCCAGGAGGTGGTCATTCACCTTCACCCACTGTTTTGCAAGTTGTTAAACAGGTAAGCAAATATCATATTTTATTGATGTCTAGCAATTGATTGTTTAATAAAATCACATTTTTTATTTGACAGGTCCAGGAGGAAGCTGCGCGACAACAAGGTGGTCCCATGCCGCCTCCAGTAATTCAACGTCACATAGGAGGTATGCCTAATCAAGGCAATCCTGGTGGTGGTATGATTGGAAGCAATGTGGGAAATGTTGGCGTTGGCGGTGTTGGTGTTGGACAAATGGGCCCAGGTGGTGTAAATACTGTTATGGGTAATAATATGCCAATGGATCAATGGGGTGGCGGTAATCGTTATCAGGGAAATGCCAATCCAGGAATGCGACAACCAAACCAAACCCAAGTGCAAATGCAACAGAATACAATGCAGCCGGTAAGTAAAAGAAAACACATAATTTTGAATATAGTGCATTATGTTGTCTCCGTTTTAGAATATGATGGGTATGGTTGGAGCCGGCGGCTCGAATCAAATGCTTGGAGGGCCAGTTGGCAATATGGGTAATAATGCTGGTGGTACAGGTGTTGGAGGAATGAACAGCCCTGGCGGTGGCATGGGAGGCATGGTCGCTGGCGGCCAGGTTGGTGGGCCCGGTGGTGGCATTCGGCCGCAAGGCAGTCAGCACAATGCACCTGTTGACAGTGGTCAGGGACTAAATGAAGCTCAACTTGCGCTTATTATGCAGAAGATTAAAAACAATCCATCGCACGATAACCAACAGATACTGCAAGTCCTGAAACGTAATCCGCGAATAATGGCGGCCATCATTAAACAACGTCAACAGAGCCAACCAAATCCTAGCGGTAGCGGTGGTGGTGGTCCAGCCGGTAATGGGACAACAACAACAACAGCAGCAACAACAACAGGTAATGCAACAAAATCAGCAATTGCAACACATGATGAGCCAGCAGCAGCAAATGTCTCAAGCGAATCAGCAACAAGTGGTGATGCAACCTCAACAACAAGCTGGGCCCCCACATCAGCGAATGCCAGGCATGCAAAATCCCATGATGATGCAACAACAGCAGCAAGTGCCTAGCAACATGCAGCAACAAGGACCGGTAAATTGATATCTTTTTAGCACAAAGTCAATAGTAAATTTCAAAAAAAAAAAATATTTCTTTATCTTCCACAGATGCCTAACGTGCAATGGTTTAAAGCGCGACAAATGCCGATGCCCAATTACCCGCCTCCTTATCCTCAACGTCAACGCGCACCTCCGCAAATGGGTGGTGGTGGCGGACAACAATTTACCGGTGGTAACTTTGGCCCTGGTGGGCCAGGTGATCAGTATGCAGTAGCCGCTGCGGCTATGCAACAAGGCCTAAAACCACCCACACCACAACAACAAATGGGTGGTATGCCAGGTGCTGTGACACAGCAGCAGCAACAACAACAGCAGCAAATGATGCAAGCAGGTGGTGTGGTAGGGGGACCCGGAGTCGGCATGGTGGGCGGTCCTAATGTAATGGGCCCGCCTACGCCACATACCCTGCAACAGCAAATAATGCAGTCAGCAGCGCGCGCTTCACCGCCTATACGTTCACCGCAACCTACACCGTCACCACGTTCCGCGCCATCGCCACGAGCTGGTGGGCCATCAGCTTCGCCACGCGCTCAGCCATCGCCGCATCATGTAATGAGTCATTCACCAGCGCCCGGTCCGCCACATGATGGAGGACTACATAATCATGTTGGTGGCATGCATGCGCCACATCAATCACCACTGCCAGGTGGTGTATCACAGGACGTCGGCGTTGGCGGTGTAGTTGGTGGTGGAGTTGTCGGTGGTGCTGGTCCCGGTCAAGCTGTTGCCGATGCATCTGATCAACTGACCAAATTCGTGGAACAACTCTAGTGTAGTAATTAACAGTTGCAGGCACCCACTAGCACGTTCAGCAACAACAGCAACAAGATGTATCCACGTTATTACTGAGATAAGCCGAAATTATACATCTGTACAGGTTAATCAATCATATCTTTGTTTCAAATATTTGGTTGAATTTTTTTACTATTTATGTTTGTTTTTTGAGGCATCACAATTGAAGTTATTGATTTCAGTTTTCTTATCTCTAAAAGTTAGGTTTATAATTTATTTGCTTCTTTGAATTATATCCATAGTTAAGAATAGTGTTTAGAACATTCTGAAGTTATGATCATACATTCATACGTTCCATCGCACCAATTTATACCTTTTGTCATAAGCATTTAAAGAGTAATAATATGATTTGCCGAAAGATGCATTAGATGCATGCAAGCAGTACTCAAAATAGATATGATCGATCAAAAATAAAGTATGGTATAGTTACTATAAAAAGTAGGCGGTTACTAAAATCGTGTTAATTACAAAACCAATAGTACATGCAAAGTATATTTAAATACATTTTTTGACAAGATTTTCTTGTGATGCTAAAATCGTTTACAAGAAAAAACTTATATGACTCAAAGACTTCATGATTAAAATATTGGCTGCACTTTCATCTCTTATATGTTATTTCGAAGGTAAATCCTTTGTGGTCGGCCATTTGTGCACATTTAGCAATATCTTAAATTTAAGTTTTTTTTTTTATTTCTGAGTTTACTTGATTTATACTCAACCTTAAAATACTGTTGAACGAATACACTACTACATGCACACCCTGATATATTCTATATATAGAGAGACTTTAATGCAATTTAAATGATTAATAATATACCATAAATCATATGTAGATGTATGTAAATCTAATATAAGACGAAAAAGTTTATTTTTATCACTTTGAGAAATGTAAAAGAATAAAAGATAAAATCAAAATATAAAATAATTTTGTATAAACAGAATAAATGATGGCAAAACCAGTCAAATATTCAACACAATACTAGGAAACACATGGAAACTTTGTAAATATGTATTTTTAAGTAAATAATATATATGTATATGTTTTAGTTACCATTAAACAAAAGAAACAAATATTTACCAATAAAAAGCATAAACAAGCTCCAATTTAGTAAGGTAAATAAAAAATTGACTGGAAGTAATTTATATATGTGCAAATCTTTTCAATAGCCACACATTCATTGAAATGAACTATTAAAAATATTTACTTTGCGAGCTAACGTTCAATTTTTATATTAAACGATAATTAATGAACACTGAAATCGATTTGAAAAATGTCCAATATTATGCTGAAATTGTTTCACAAAATTTCACATACAAACGTTGAACTACATTGATAATTCATGAGAAAAGAGCTATTAACTTAAAATTTCCACACTTGAAATGCATTACTTCTATAAGATCGTCATCGCTTGTAACCATTGTGTTTTAATGCGTATGCATTATTTCATATGACATTCAGTAACAATATTAAATGTGCCTTTTCAGTATTTGTACTTTTATGGTAATATTATTGCATTATGCTGGCCACTTTAATGCTAACTTTCCTGCAAATTCATATTATTATTTTTCATTAAAGACAACCGTACTTGACAATGAATTGCACCCAACATACTGAGTCGTTCTTTATAATTTGCATTACCAGTGAGTTGTGTTATTATTAGATCCAAAATTTTAACAAATAATCATTATTTAAAATAACGATAAGAATTCTTTTCTTTATAGAATTAAATTAGAAGGCCAATATAATACAAAGTAACGTCAGAAAACTTGCAATTAACTTAATTTATACCATACACAGTATAACTTCAAACTAGTTGCAATTGCATCTTAGTCTTTGTGAACATTTCTGTACTTTAGCAAAGTTCATTGTATCGGCTGTTAACGAACTACCTATATCTCATGCATATTTCTAAAGGAATCTAGATTCGATCGCCTTACGTTCATTAAAAAACCGTCACAAATTTCGCACCTGCACTCGCAACGAATATTACGCGATTAACTAACTTCATTATCTTTACGTAATTTAAAACTTTAGTAACTTACTTTATTTTCTAAAATGTGAACATTACAAATTTCATAGTTAAATAGTTAGTGGTACTGTATGCATGTTAGTTATATTTTGTGATAGCTTTTTACATGATAATACTTAATTTTAGATTAATTAGTGTTTGGTCGTGTGATAATTCATACACCGAAAAATGTTAGCATTTCTAATAAAATTATATCTTAACACTTATGACATAATATTTAAAAACAAACAATTTCAAATACACGTATACTTTGTATTCATCCTGTGGCTATGAAAAGTGCATTGGTGTCTTTATATAATTCTATGTAATTATTCCTTCGATAAAGAAATTATTTACCAGCACTTGACTTGATATCCGCCATTTTTTACAAGTTCAAAAATGCTGGAGAGCAATTTCTTTTCAATCAAGATGAAATTATGGTGTTGAAATTGAAAAATATTTATACTATTAATAAATATTTCTTATTTTCGCGAATGTAATATACAAGAACAACAAAAAAAAACATGATTTGAAAGTAATTAACAATTTGAATGGAACTCCTTTTACAAAGCTGCATATTTTTAATTATAATTACAAATACAATATATAAAATGGTTAGTTTAAGTGGTAGCCGCAGTCTACACATATTTTATGTTTTGACCTGCATAATTTTCGCTTGGATAAGAGTTTGTTGTTCGCCCAATAGATCACCGCGCCCGCCAACTTTCAGCAAATGAATTATTCATAGCGAAAATTGCACAGTTCGCGTGAAATACAGTTAAATAGTTACAAAATAAGTTATGAAGAAAGTATGCATTGTGTATAAATAGCTAACTATATCTATATATAGAGTAAAACATAAACAAAAAACACAAAAAAAAAAGAAATATAAATTAGTTATTAAAGGATTATCATAATAAAATAGTATGTGTAATTTGTATGTTATTACTTATTCTTGTAATATTTTTAAATGTACATACTATATGATATACATAATTACCTAGATAGTAAGAATCATTATATAAGTTAATTAATAAGCGCATATTGGAAAATAATAAAAGCACGGAAATTTATTAAAAAATAAAATTGTTTAAGTATTGATTCCAAATTTTTTGTGATTTGCATACAGATGTATATGTGTAGGTATACGTGTTTCAATGTGTGTTGGTAGCAGTGAAGTGAGAGTATAGTAAATTTTAGGTAAAATGCCTAACACGCTACATTTAATATATACAAATATTATTTTTCTTACAAGTTAGTAGTTTTAAAAATCATAGTGTGGTCTTATTAAATTAATACACTAAATTTATGCCGATCTCTTCATCTCTCCTTTTATTCGTAATTTTTGACATATTAATTTGTAAAAAAGAATCGTTTTAGAATTTAATAATCAAATAATAACGACAGTCGTGTAATCATAATGCTTACACTTAGCGATTTAGCTACGAGAATGTAAAGAAATAATTTATTTCAAATTTTAATGTAAACATAATAATAATTATGTTATAAAAATGTGAACTTTTTAACAAAGGAAACCATAAATGAATGATGTACCACGGAAATCATAACATTAAGTTTATTAGATTTAGCAATATGCTGGAATTAGTATTAATTAGATACTATTCATCTTAAACTCAATGAATATGACAATTACTAATATGATTATCTCGCGTAAAACGTAATACGCCGCGTCTGTGAAATACCAATAACTTACTTGTATATAATGATAGATCAAACTAACTACATATATTTTGGTGTATAAATATATACATATGTATATATTAATAAGTAAGCTTTTATTACTAGCCTAAAAATGTCGAAAATTTAAAAATAAATGTGCCTGTCAAGCACATCGCAACATAAATGCATGCATACATTTTGAACGATTTAAACTACAAAAAAAAAAAAAAAAACATCGTAAATGCTAGAAACTTAAGTTGCACAGCGGTCTGATAGAAGTTTAAAAGTTAGTAACTAAATAACGGAAAAACGATATTTAACATAATACAAAATGTAAATGTTGATTTTTCAATCTGCCACCAGCTAAAAAACTAAAATATAATGAATAAGTCGTTTCAGCAATCGCATTAATAAACATACATATGTACATATATGCAATGTATAGCTTGTTTTTATGTCGTTTTCATGGGAAATTTTGCGAGGTTAAGCAGTAGTTGTGCAGCAGCTAAGTAATAAATCTTAAATTCGATTGTAAAATCTATAAAACAAATAAAAAATAAGAAATAATATCTAAATCATCATCTAATTATGTTTTACGCATTTCATTTACTGCGAAAATATTATGTATGTGTGCATAGTACTCTTTGAAATAAAAGTATACAAATTTAGAAATTTGTATCGGATCCCAAAAATAAGATCTTAATTATAAATGGTCTATAATTGCACTTGATTTGACAATATTCTAAGTTGTATTTGTCAATCAGTGTAGAGAACTTAAAATAAGTGTAATCACGTAAGTCCTAGCTTAAATGTAATAACAATAAACAGAAAAGTATCATAAGCATTAAATTGACGAAAAGGAAAAATTAAACTGAATATAATATAAACACAAAAACATACATATTACACCTAATGTGGATGAAAATAAAAAATGGCGCGCACGTGTATTGCATAAGGTAAACAGCATTATTTGTATAGTAAAAATTAACGATAACGGTTTATATAATTATAATTATATACATACATACAGTAAATAATAATTATAAAAATTATATACAAATTTGAAATGCGTATATATATATAAAGAGAAATTGAATAAAAAATATTGAAATGAAAAAATTAATTTGTTAGTTTTAATTAAAAATTATTTTCGCACTGATAAATATTATCATAATTATAAGGTAATATACATTTTTTTAAATTAGGGATTACTAGTATGTTTTCTGCTGCAAATATGATGATATACATATGTAATGGTTTGCCAAAAAAGTTTTGCGGTATTTTTATTGAATCAATTCGTGTGGCACCCAAACATCGAGCTTCTTAATGACTCCAAGCTTCTTCAAATGGTTTATAACGGTTTGATGACTACTATGCAGGTCTCTTTCGACCAATTCAGCGATTTTATCGCAATTTTCGACGACAGGCCTTCCGGAGCGTGGCGCATCCTCGATCACCTCTACACCAGAACGAAAACGTTGAAACCATCGTTGTGCGGTGGAAATGGAAACTGTATCGGGTCCATAAACTGCACAAATTTTATTGGCGGCTTGAGATGCATTTTTGCCTTTATCGTAGTAGTACTGTAAAATATGCCGTATTTTCTCTTTATTTTGCTCCATGTTTGCGACGCTATAACTCACGAACGACTTAAAAGAAACTACAGTTAATCAAACACGTGTTAGCGCGTGAAATGAGCTTTCCAAAAAGGTATAGCATGACCCGATGCGACGAATAAAACTAGAACTACGCGCTTTCTGCGCCAACTAGCGAAAATACGGCAAGACTTTTTTGACAACCTAATATGTATCTTAAAGTCGCGAAATTAAAAAGTCTTACAATTTTTTGCGCACAGCAGTATGACAGCAATAGTGGGAGTAAGTTGACTGGACACCTTTGACATTTTTTCTCTCTTTTCAGACCTCATAACGGTACATTTCTTGATAAAAATTACAATTACACATTTCTTGTCATATAGTTATCGAGATGAAAAAAATCGAGTGCAAACTCAGTGACCATAAACAATTTGAACGTTAAATATTTCCAGCTGGGAATGACATGAGCATTTAATGACAAAACTGTATATGATATTTAACTTTTTATATAGGTCAATGCACTATCAAGTGGAATTAATGGCGTTGACGCAAACTTTTAGGTTTGTAAACTAAATTATATATATGTACATAAAGACAACTGTATATGTAGTGTCTGCATTTTCAAAAATCTAATCAATATCAAGAAAAATAGTATTATTCTTTATATATTGATAGTCCATTGAAAACATATATGAATATGAATATTTTGTATATATGTATGTGTATATAAACACATTCGGGCAGTTCTCAAATATTAGCCACTCACTAATGTGAATAAGGCATCACTCAATTCTAAGCAAACACCTGATTTCCTTTCTAGAGGAACTCTATTAATACAGTGTATCATTAGCATAAAATAATTTTCAAAAATAATTGTTTGAATTATGTAAGAATTTTTTTAGAATTATTTATAATGTAAAATTAATTGAGTTATTGACTTACAGTCAAGGTAGCATCCTTTTCTGTCTCTCATACATATGTGATAACAGAGAAGTTCTTTATTGAAACGAATCCATTTCGGGTTTATGTACTATAACTATGTATGCACTTCTGACATTTCACCGAAGTGTGAATTTGAATTTCGGAAACAACATGGAGTTACCAAGGGCCAAATCGGCCAAACAACGATGGCTGAGCGATGGTTTTCATGTGAGATCTTTATAAGACATCCATTTCAATCAAAATAATGAAACTAGAGGAGTTTCGAATTTTACTTTTTTTTTACTCTATCGATGCTACCGTCGGACTATTAGTAAGACAGAGTTGAGAGAAAGTACCGATCCGGTTTATGCTTACAGTGTGAGTCCAGTTCACATTTGATGTTTTGTATTTATTTATTTGTTATAAGTTATAGTTCATTTACAATACACTGTAAGCGGTTAATTTGCTCATACTATATTTTATAACTTATCTACATATGAGCACTCAAAAGATTGAAGTGCAAGTTTAAGTTGTTGCCTTACTTAAATAACTCAAATCGACAGGTATTGCGTAGACAGCTGCCTATAAATAATAATGCTCATCGTAGACAAGTTATAAATCAACCGCCAACCATTTCACCTCGCATTATTAGCCTAGTTATATCAGTGAAAATTCGAAATTCCTAGTGGCATTGCACTGAGTAATAAACAAAACGGAGCTACAATGACACTGGCGTCTTGGCGGTGTACGGTACTAACGTACTTTATAATTGCGATTATTATTACCACAGAGGTGTCTGTTAGCGGAAGTGAAAAATTGCAAAGTGTCAATCATACGCTCGGCATTAGTTTTTTCGAACAATTTCGTGTATTTACAAAATCGAATAATGTGAGTTTAGAGTGTTCAGCAGATCTAAAAATTGTGGGAGACGCGCTGATAAACAATGAAAATTGGGCACTGAAAAGTATGTACATACATATATATTGATCGAAAATTACTTATTATATGTTCTACACTAATATTTGATAGTGCTTGATGCCTGGGGAAAGTTCCCTTCTGGTATACTATATGGTCATCGTATGGAGATGGGAAATTTCGATGAATGCCTCGACATAAGCTCACCATTATTGGGTAAATATTGTCAGGCCAATGTTCCCCTCGAATCGACTGCTTTTGGTTTTAATGCTGAAATACAATTAGGCATATGTTTCCCAAACAAATGTAGTACAGATGAATTTGATAAGATTTTGAAAGAGTTTTTAGCAGATTCATATAAATTAAGTTTCAATACAACAACCAACTTGCTGATCGCATCCACCTGTTCAACGCGCGAACATGTTGAACTTGAGCCTCTCGATTGGGTTGCAATGTAAGTACATGTTGATTTTTTTACAATTACTACATATGTACACTTAATACACACGAGTACACATTATTAGAGATATTAGAGACTTTGTTTGAAATACTTTTTCCTTCTGAAGTGCTGCACTGTTTAAGGTTAAGAGAAATTAAAAAACTAATACATAGAGCATTCAAGAGTTCCCATATCTATTCGTATTGGGCGGCACTAAAAGAGAAACCATATTATAGTAATTGTATGGGTATATTGCAGGGCTTGTCCGGAAAGTAATACGACTGATTTTCTTCCGCCGCGACTGCACTTCGGAGCGTGCGCGCACCGACTGGTCAGTAGAGGGCGTTCCGAGCTAACGAACGAGCGGCTGTTCAGTTGTCTCCGACCACTTGGAGAGTCAGGACAAACATTTTCGCGCGGCGTGTTTCTGTGAGGTACGCTGTTGAAGACCGTGCTGGGGACCGGCGATTTCGACAAACACCGACAATGTGACTCGTGTGCGCAAAGTTTTGAAATCAGACCGTCGACTAAGTATTCGTTTAATTGCCCAGATGTTAAATTTATCAAAATCTTTGGTTCATGACATTGTGAGAGAGAAATTGCGGCGAGTGGAAGTGTGCAAGAAAATTTGAATATGTGTGAGAGTGACCACCAATTTTTGAATAAAGTAATCACAGGTGACAAGTCATGGATCTTTGAGTATGATCCCGATGAAAGGCAAACATTTTGAGACGACAGACCAAATTCGTGGTAAAAGTATTAGTGGCAAAATGTGTTTGGATTTTAAAACTTTAGACGAATCAAATTTTAGACGAGGACTTGTTCACGGATTTTGGAAAATGGATAGAGGAATAAAAACGTTTCTAACGGTTATTCAATTCTTTTATTTGGAAACGACGTTGGGCAGTGAAATCAAAGAGCGCTGGCTACGTTTTTTCTTCTTCTGTAGGTGATGACCATTAGAAGAGTCATTAACGAGTTCCCAAGTGATTACACGTTAGCTTTTAATGGCTCGAAAGGGACTATCATTGAAGGAGAACGTGCCAAAAGTCCACAATTACTTATTGACAAACCGCTTATTCAAGGTTTGCGAGATACCGAAAACAGTAGGCATCTCAAAGGAAAGTTTAGATTCTTAATATTAGGTTGTCAAAAAAGTCTGGCGGTATTTTCGCTAGTTGGCGCTGAAAGCGCGTAGTTCTAGTTTTCGTTTCTTTTAAGTCGTTCGTGAGTTATAGCGTCGCAAACATGGAGCAAAATAAAGAGAAAATACGGCATATTTTACAGTACTACTACGATAAAAGCAAAAATGCATCTCAAGCCGCCAATAAAATTTGTGCAGTTTATGGACCCGATACAGTTTCCATTTCCACCGCACAACGATGGTTTCAACGTTTTCGTTCTGGTGTAGAGGTGGTCGAAGATGCGCCACGCTCCGGAAGGCCTGTCGTCGAAAATTGCGATAAAATCGCTGAATTGGTCGAAAGAGACCTGCATAGTAGTCATCAAACCGTTATAAACCATTTGAAGAAGCTTGGAGTCACTAAGAAGCTCGATGTATGGGTGCCACACGAATTGATTCAATAAAAATACCGCAAGACTTTTTTGACAACGCATTATTAATGAAATATTGGGTATGAGCAAGCTTAAGCTCGATGGGTGATGCGGTTGAAAACTACATTACAGTGTTTGAGTTTTTGCGTTGTTTTGTAACCTTCAAAGAAACATGGATTGACTCGAACACATCAGAGATCATAGCACAGTCAAAACAGTAAACTTAGCGCACTTTCTACAAAGAAGGCAAACATTGTCCCATTGACCGTATGGTATTAATAGACCGGTATCCACATAGTATAATCTACAACGACTACCTAGAGAAGGACCAAAGGGTCACAAGATTCTACTATGCCAAATTATTGTGCTGATAACTAATTAAAAAAAGTTAATTCATTTGGCGAAGAAAATCAAGACAAATATTCTTTTTTCCTCATTAAGAACACTAATTTGCTTTAAAGGTTGATTAAATATATCAAACAATGTGGCTAGAAAGAACAATCAAAATGTTTTCCGTTATATGCAAACCGTTAGCCGGTTAGAAGTTCATGTTTAGTTACAATTTTGTATATATGTAAATAGTTGATTCATGTATGAAATGTAGGTGAAGGTTATTATAACTTGGGCAGCCGAAGTTTACTTTTTCTTGCTTTTTTTTCAATAATATTTTAATTTAAAAAGTAACAGTAACTAATTTTCATTTGTTAATTTTAGTACACTTTTCATTACCTTGGCATTTCTGATGACGCTGAGTACTATCTTTGACTACCTTTATAGTTACAAAAGAAGTAAGTTTTTGCTTAAGAACACTTTGAATTATTTATGTGAATAAAACTGTACGTAACTATAAATATGATTACAGAACAACCCAGCAAGCTATTAGTTGCTTTTTCCATCCCTAAAAATCTGCAACAATTATTAAAAATTCAGCACGGACACATACCCTGTCTTCATGGCATACGATGTCTTTCACTGTTTTGGATTATATTCTTGCATTGTTACCTGTATCGCATACTGTCGCCAAATATTAATTCAGTCGATATAAAAAGTGTGAGTCAGTTAAAAGTTTAATTGCTGCTAATAAATAATGATATCTCTTCTATCTGTAATTTAAACATTTTTTAAATAGTGGGAACAGACGCCATTTTCAATGATTGAACAGAGCGGTTCAATTGCTGTTGATTCATTTTTCTTTCTTAGTGGACTACTACTGATTATGGGTTCCTTTAGAGAAATGGAAAAGTATGTGAGAAATTATTTCGCTTTTTTTAAACTATTAACATATCACTTTTAGAAATCGTGGAAAACTCAACGTACCAATGATGTATATTCACCGTTATTTGCGCCTTACTCCGATTCTTGGTGTAGCCGTTTTATTTTACATGTCTTTATTTAATTATATGGACGATGGACCCATTTGGAAGAGCCTTAGTGTTGCAAATAAAATATGTGACAATACTTGGTGGGCCACGTTATTGTATGTACAAAATTATGTAGCGGCTGGAAAAATGGTGAGTCGTCGATATTTGAATACAAAAGAACTGTAAAACGAAGGAAATCGCAGAATATTTTTTTCTTAATTAATGCTTGTTATACAATCAGCTTAAACGAAGTTATGGAGAAATGTAGTGTGTTGGTAACTTTGTGTATTGATAGTAGTCCATATATGCTCTAAAGCCATTAACATTTTCGAAGGCGTAAGCTGCTTTCCATACAAACTCAGCCATAAACATAAGTTCCATAAGTTCATTTGATTGTGTGTACATATTTATGGTACATACAGAGATATCATTCTTTCACAGATTATTCAACACCTGAAATCACTCATACGCCCCACTATGTCTTCTGATACAATATAATAGGCTCTTAACTGAGGCTTACACATTAATAACATATATATTTTTAAATTCTATTGTTTTGATTAATTAATTTGCTTTCAGTGCCTTGGTCATAGCTGGTATTTGGCTGTGGATACTCAATTATTTTTTTTATCGCCTATATTTTTAATTCTCATCTGGAAATGGAGGAAATTGGGTATATGGATAACAATAATTTTTGGTTTATTGCTCGTTGCATGTTTATTTGCAATTATTGTGATTAATAAATACACAATTTACGACATTGCACGGTACATCTTATTTTACGTAATAATTGAAGTATTTTATTTATCAATTATTGAATTGCAGCAACTATGGCACCGCAAGTGAGGCAATGCCTAAAATATACTACTCAACACACACCAGATGCTCAGCTTGGTTGATCGGTCTATTGTTTGGCTGCTATTTACATTACAATAATGGACGCATTGCTAAAATATCAAAAGTAAAGATAATTCAACACTTATTTACTATACACCAAGTTTAGAAATAATTTTAATAAACATTTTTTTAGTGGTGGGTCGGCATTGGTTGGGTTATATCGCTCTGCACGCTCTTCACATTGGTATTTGCCTGGTATCCAAATACACTGCCCACCCGAAACGATCCCAGCGTACTAGAAAGTGCTTTTTATTTTGCTGGTGGACGCGTAGCGTGGCCTTTAGCGTTATGCTGGGTAGTATATGCCTGTATAAATGGCTATGGCGGTCCGATAAATAGTTTTCTTTCCTGGACTTTGTGGCAACCTATTTCGAAGCTTTCGTATAGTATGTACATTTGGCATTTGATTGTGATAACAATTGATGCGTCACGTATTAAAACCAATACATACTTTTCTGATTATGATGTGGTAGGTTAAGAGACGAATGTATATATTCCAGATATGATATTTTTTTCTTAAAAATTTCAGACTTTGAGCTTTTGGAGTAATTTTGGTGTAACACTACTAGTATCTGTTTGCGTTTATTTGGCTGTTGAGGCCCCGGTGGCCGATATAGAAAGTTATTTACTACCACGGAACAAGCCAAAGCCTGCGAAACGATCCTCATTGCCCACTGCAACCACTATATCTCAACAGAATTTATGTGAATAATATTCGAAATAGATGTCCCAATTTGTAAAATACTATAACTGTTAATTCTATAATCTATCCATGTATACATATGTATGTATGTAACCTGTTGTTATTTTATTAAGTACAATTTCTGTAACTATAAAGTGTGGTAGAGTATTCATTAAGTAATAGTTCTGATTTTAAACAAATTAAAATGCAAAGACTCTTGTTTGATCCTCACATATAGTTTATTCACTGCAAAACAATCCTAAGAAGAAGTATGTTTGCGCATTAACAAGCGTATTTTCTTCATTTACTGCTCCTTATCGTAACGACAACTGTCTTTTGGGGTAAAACTTACATAGATAAGGATACAAAAGTATGACAATAATGCTATTCCACCTGAAAGAAACGGATATGTGTGTAATAAACATGATATTAACAATATGATGTTCAACTGGTCTGAAGTAGAGGAGTTTCAGATTATAAGACATTTAAAACGAAAGTTCCAGAGTAAAGTCTATTTAGCTAACAATGAAGCGGGAGGATTAAAACAACAGCGGGAACAATATGATAAATCAATATCGAATGCCATCCGTCAATATGTCATTTTAAAGGATAGTGAGTATGATGTGTATGCAGCGCACGGTCGAAAACGTGAACTTATTAAAACCAAGGCAAATCACATTTTCGAATACCCAAAAAGAATAATATATATTTTGCGACATTGCTTCGCTTTATGGGCTCTTGAAAATATCCAAGAAAATCCGACGTTTTCGAGCAAAGTTTTGCTCAGCTGAGGTCAATTTCTGACTAAATGGGTACTTGTATATAAGCAAGCAAAATTGCGCAACCTAAATAGACTCAAGAGCTGCCATTTCATCCAGAAAAAAATAACGGTTTGGTGTTGGGCTTTTCGATAGTGCCAGGCTATTACTATGGAACTTTTTGTCTTAAACTTAGAACACGCTTTAATTGATGTGTAGATCGGCCTCGACGGCACCTATGTTGAATATAATACTCGAATTCTACAAAAATTGTGTTTTTCTTTAAAAAGCTACGAACTTTCCAGTCAAACTGTCCCGAACAGAATGCTGTTTTCTCTATAGATTACAGCTTTTAGGTTTGCAGTCACTTTAACCTACTATAGTACAATATAATTAATATGTATTTTCGAAAAATGTTGCTAACAGTCGAACTTGCTTATAGTGAACATTCATATAATGAAGCACTCCTTATAATTAATTCATTTCGAAGACACAGCTTTTTCAACCAATTTTCAGCGTATTTTTATCTCCATAAGGTGATAAGGTGTGACACTAGTTTATACATATATACATATGTTAAATAGCTGTATTTTCATTTAACAGTAACTACTTTCTGCTAACAGCAATTTCACCAGCAGCTCTCTCAGCGTCTTACGCTCTCAATTTATGCTCTCTTCTGCCAGTTTTTTGGGTTAAGAAACACTTTTCCGGCAGTTGCTACTGATAGTTAGCACCAAGGCACCACAGGACCACAGAAATAAACTTCAGATTGGTGTGTGTGCGTGTGTGTATATATATTTATTTGTTTAACTATAAAAGTGGAGTAGCCGACGGAAAGAAATTTTATTGTACGACTTCTGATGAGTACATACGTATACAATGTAATGTAAAGCAAACTTTACCAGACTCATTATTATCAAATTATACGATTTTAAGTACACTTGAGAGGACAATCTAAAAATTGGTTTTAAATTAATTAATTAATATTAATGACAGATAATATATAACGACTCGCACTTATACGAAACTTTGTCTTTGGAGTTTGAATTTGAATTTGATATTTTTTGCGACTATGGTCGATGGGGATCATAAAATTTAGTTGCGGTCTGTTTGAATATTCAAATATATTTGACGTTATGCACGACAAAACCCCGTGTACAGATAGAATTCTCAAATATACAATATTTAAAATTAATTAATTAAGACTTCTGAGTGAAAGTAACAGGTTTGAGTGTCAAATTCACCTTGTTGGCCAGCGCCGTTGCATATCTCAATTAAAGTAAAATAAAGTAAATTAAAAAAATTATCTTGATTCCATAATAATATTGTTAAGTACATACAATTTATTTAGTTTTCTTTAACATTATAAAACGTATATAACACGATTTATTGTTTTCGTTAAATGAATTTAATTTTAATGGTTTTTTGGCTAATATCTATCCTGAACTTATCAGAATACTCGAGTAGAGACCATAATACTGCTGGTCGTGCTTAAGCTTTGGCCACTTCTACTGTCACTTCAGTGTCAGTCTTCTCAGCGGGAGTAGGAGCAGATGTTGGTTCTATTTTTTTAGGTGCTGGTTTACTTTCACCATGTCCAAATATTGCCTTCTCAATGCCCAAAATAGGTGCCTCGAAAGCCAATGTGGCAAATATGGAGAGTGTTAGAGAAATGCCGAAATCGTGCCACCAGCGAAGAACCTACAAAACAACAAGTAAACCATTTAGTTTCATTTTGTTTTGAACAAAACATCAATTAGTATATACCATTTCGTAATCGCCAAAGTGGGTATCGGTTTGAATACGGCCACCATTCACCAGTTGAACAATTCTGTGAATTACATACATACAGTATGTGAGACGGCTGAAGCCTGTGAAGAAGCCCCAAGAAAGGAAATCATTGATGAGACCACCATGACCATTGTAGCAGGCCCACACAATCCAGCCGATAGCGATGGCCCACGAAGCACGGCTTAATGGTTCGTAGAATGCACCTTCAATAATTGGTGCATCGGGAGTCTCTGGTAGGATACGCCAATAAGGTCCCCACATATCAGCCAACATAACACCAAATGCCAACACCCAGCCGGTAATGACCCATTTTTTAGCCAATGGAATTTGCCTGCCACGATTCTTGGTATATAAGAAGTAACCAAAGATGACACCAATCAACCAAGTGGGTACACGAGTGTGCGTCGGATAGTAGGTCCAACGTTGACGATCATCAACATGATCATCGTCCACACGGAAGAGAGTGAATTTCCAAATCATGAAGGTAGCGAAAGTGCCGCCCATACAAAGAACACCTAAAAGAATGATTGGAGCGAGCGCCTTTTTGCCCCATTTCCAAAGTGGAATAAGGATAAGTGGTGAAAGAACGTAGAGCTGTGTGTCGACAGCCAAGTACCAAGACTGACTGATGCACTGAAAAAGAGAAAAGATAATATTTATTGTATTTTATATATGTACCATTGTACTATTTGTACTTACAATCTTCTTAGGGAAGGCATAATTCTGTACATACAACAGCGTTGCCCACCACGTGTCCGAACAACGCTCATCTTGAGTTCCAATCTTCATCCACATAGGACCATGACCGGAATATTTGTAAAGTGACATAATGTAGAGAATAACAACAGCTACGACTGGAGTCAAACGAATATAACGATGGAAATACATCATACCCAGGTTCAGTTTTCCCTTACTAATTTAGAATAAATAAACTTCGTTTGATTAATGAAATCTTTATAAGATACAATATGAACACTTACGTGCGCTCCATTTCGCGGAATGCGCCCCACAACATCAATAGACCAGACATGAAAAAGAATGTATCCACACAGAGTGTAGCATTTTGGACTAGCATGGAGTATGGAGTTTGGATCCACTATAAATGATAATCGGAAATTTTTAAATACTTACATGTTAATAAAAGCGCTAAGAATTGTCACTTACGGTATAAACTTTATCTTTGTTAATATGAGGTAGCTCGTAGAAAGTCATGTAACCATGACCAAATACAACCCACATCATTGAGAAACAACGCAAACCGTTAAGGCATTGAATGACATTAGGGTTGTTGCTCTTTTTGACAGTAAAAATCTTTGGAGCATTAGTGAGTACAGAGAATGCAATGAAAAGTGGCTTTTTCGGTTCTGAAAATTAAAACAGTTTATAAATGTATGCAGTCTAAAACAGGGCTCAATTATAACTCACCATTATTTTTCGTTTTAATATAATCGTAAACACTGCTGGCTAACATGCAGAAAACAATGAAGCTGAAGAAGACTCTATAAATTGTTCACAAAACAAAAAAAAAAAAAAATAATAATAATAATAATCATAGAACCAAATCATATTAGGTAATAATATTTCACTCGCTTACATAGCAAAAATGTCGATACCACGTAGCGTCACGGGTTGTTCATATTTACAGTATTTTTCGGCAAGCATAGTTGAAGTAATTCCAGCATCGTAGTATTTATTCATTACTCCAGTCAATATTTGGTTACCCAGTTCAGCTGAACATGAACTTGGTATACAAATACCCAATTCGAATACCTCGGGTTTTTGGTATTTGTAACTGATCCTTGCTTGAACCGTCGAATCACGTGGCTTAATCTCATCCATATATTTTTTGATTGGTACTTGTGCTAGGCAGTACTGACCGCGCAATACATCATCTTCACTGAATTGCCAAGAAGCGGCAAGACATTCTTCATAGGCACCGAAACTCAATGCATGACCCCACATCAGGCCAACAGGTAGTCGACCCCATGTATCGGGAACTGTAATGTAACAAAATCAAGTTTATTAAAGTATTTATTTAGTTTTTGCGACTTTTGTTTTTTGAATATGACTGATTTTTTTTTTGTTACATTCAGTCTATTCATCTAGCTTTTTTAATAATTTAGAAAAAAAAAAAATAAGTTTAGAAGAAGTAAGTAATAATATTTTATGTTAGTAGTAGCGTTGAGTATTAGCAAAATCTATATTTATAAAATGAAATGAATTAAAATTCCAAAATTACAAAAATTAAAAAAAAAATCGTACAATCTCCTTTGCATTTCCGTATCTGCATATGTAGGTATGAACAAATATTTTTATACACCATATATGCAGGACAAGGTTTGCAAAAATATCATATTCTCATACGTACATATATTTATGATTTCAACTTGTATTAAATAATAAAGAACAATCGCTTATCTACCGATAATCTGCAATTGAACTTTGCATTTGCTACTAGCTCCACACATTTGCACATATGTAGGCATATACATACATACTTATGTGTCGTAGCAATTGCTTCCGTTAAAGACTTAAAATCTTTTGGCAGCTGTTTATGTACGCACATGTATGTATGTATACACTTTTACACTTTTGATTAGACCAATAACATTTTTACTATTTTAACTATTTATGGCGTTTTATGATTGTATTGTGATTTACGGCACGTATTCCCAACAAAATGCTTATGCAGACTACTCCATCAGCTTTATCACTGACTTGGATAATAAATCCTAAAAAGTAGAGATTTATGAATCGTTATGTATGATTTATCGATTAAGTAAGGTTTTTGGTTATATCAAGCCAATTGAAAAAAATTTATTATCACTAAAAGATTAATCAATAACTGTAAATGAGTGTGACGAATATTTAGTTGATTGGATTAAAGTGGTATTTGAACTTATAAGGAAGTGAGTGTTGTACTAAAATTTCTAAATAAAAGTAACAAATGATAGAAATAAATGAGAAGGAATGAAAAAATTCAAAACAAGAAAATACGATTAACTTCCTTTGCTCTGACAGCTATTTTATTTTTTAATACACAAAGAAGGTTTCTTTGCAAGAATTTGATCGGTCAGTTCGATATGGCAGTTATATGCTATAGAGGCCCGATCGGAACATTATTGCTTGGGCAATATTATATGTAAATATCGTGAAGAATTCACGTTAAATAAAAGAGTTGTCTATAAAAGGACTAGATGTTCAGTTTGTTTGGCAGCTACATATATGCCATCGTAGTCCAATCTGAAGAATTTTTTCAGGTATGATATAGTCTTCGATAATATTCTGTGCCCAATTTGGTGAATAGATCTTGTTAAATAAAAAAAGGTTCCCTTACAAGGATTAATATTGATCTCTCAGTTTGTATTGTAGATATATGTCGTAGTGGTCCGATCTGAACAATTATTTCGCAGATTTTAGGGTTGAGGAAAAAAGGACATGTGCAAAATTTCAGATCGATATCGAAACCACTGAAGAACTAGTTCATGTATATACAGACAAACGGATAGACAGACGGATATGGCTTTATTGACTCAGCTCTTCACACTGATAATTTATATATATATATGTATGTATATAACTATTTGATAAAATTTCGTTTGTTCTGGGTATATTATTAAAATATATAAAATATCAGCCCTCCTTGATATACCCTGTTCTGGGTATAAATGGATGCATGCACATCACTAAAGAATTATTAAACGACCAGAAAACAAAAATAATGTTAATATTATATATATAATTCGATTCATTATTAACGAATAATTTCACAAATTGATGTAAATCTTATAACGATCTCATTCATACAACTTTGTATTGATTACACCCTTCAACGAAGTATCTTACGAGTATGCACTTATAAATGATCAAAGGAACTTACACTCAATAGCCCATTCGTAATATTCATCAAGTGCTTGTGATATGCGATCAATATCCCTTAGACATTTAGAGTCATCGTACGCTCTGAGTGTAGCATTCAATGTTTCAGCTCCAATTTGCGCTCCTTCTTTGTAAAACATATAAGCGAGATCATTTTTAAATGGTGATCCTGAAACCGCTAAGACTGTCGATTCTTCAGCATAGCAGTTATGCGCAAATACTGCTATTAACAGCGACAACGCCGCAAAAGAATGCCGCGCTGCCATTTCGTTTGTAAATTGAAAACTTTATTGCGTACCCGAATACAAGGATCAGACCGTAATCCCTACCTTTCGCACGAATATATGGGAAAGAACTGCAGTTAGTACATGTTTGTCGGTAACTTTTATAGCCATCGCTGTCAAAAGCCCGATACTTCAAGATTAAACGGCAGACATTTTATGCACATGTATTAGTATATACCCACACAGTTTTATTTCTCACATACGTACTATATACCATTAAGATTTCATACTTCTTAGCGCATATAGTAATACTTACATCTATTATTGGTTGGAAAGATAGGGTTAAACGTATTGATAATGTCTTCACTACATTTATACCAATGTTAAATAAAAATCATAATATAGTATACAATATGACGCGTAATATCACAGTCAAACGCTCGGCTAATCTATCGGCATTAGGAAATCGGTTTAAATAAATCTAATCGTATATATATATATGTATATACTCATAAATTTGCAGTGATATCAACCTTTAAGTTTTATGTTAACATTTTAACATAACGATTTTACCTTTTATTTGTTGTTGAAGTATGTAAGAAAATTAATAAAGGTTTCGTAAATATTCCGCCAGGTAATCGTCACATTTTATTTTGTTTGTTATCATCATTTAATATTTATTTCTTAAAAATATTTATTAAGCAGAGATCACTCTAAGGTCTAAATATAAATAATTAAAGCCCGCCTCTGTTAACATTAACATTTTAACATAACGATTTTACCTTATAAGTATTTGTTGTTGAAATATGAAAGAAAATTAATCAAGGCTTTGTAAATATTCTGCCAGGTAATCGTCATATTTTATTTTGTTTGTTATCATGAAAGTATGTATATGCTTTCACGTGAATATGGCATATAGTTTCACGTGTCAATATACTCGACCTATGTTCCATACATACATATAAAGAATGATAACATTTATTACAAAGAAGAAAAGGATGCTAGACTTTGGCCCGGACGCTAAAAAACAACTACAAATTCTTCAGTATATTATAGGAAATGTAATAGTTTACAACTAGGATTATCTGACTCAATAAATATACTAGTTTACCAGTCAAAAAAACATCTGAATTATACCATTTACGGACAGTTTATTAATGGGTTTCTTTATTTATTTATTTATTATATATTTATATAAACATTAGACGAAAATTGAGGCTGCATTTAGTGTGCTTTTAGAACTAGTATGATATTGGTTTATTTTTGACCGTAATCTTACCAAGGATGAAGGCTTAAGACCTCAACACGTGAAAAATCCTAGTTGTTTGTAAGAGAAAAGTCATTCGGACGTCCAACTGGGCTTGTGGTTTCATATTGGTTTATAAAATTGTTTATTATATAATTAGTTGATTTGAGGTGTAGGAGTTGACCATGTCATATTGATTTGAGAGCGCTTCACACTTTTGAGTTTAGTTAGTAAAATTATTGTGAAGTTTACTGAAACTGAAAGTTTAGTGAATGAAATTATCGTCTAGCAATCGGTTTAGGTAAGCAAAATTTAACTATTTCAATTTGTATTCATAAACTTTGAAATTATCTATTTAAGCTGGTAAATAAATCATATTTTTACGTGTAAGGAATTTTTAGTTGATTGCTCTTCAATGAGGTAAGCAGGTAAGTCTTATTCGATAATCACAGGTAAAAGTTTGTTATCAAAGTCCATGGAATAACCAGTGAATAAATAATCAGTGCTAACGCATGTGAGAAGAAGATAGACATTACAGGGTGCAACAAATTGTACTCCACTGGATTAATTTCTGAAACTCCAACAACATAATAGGCATATAAACTCATACAACGATGGAATAATGAAAACAACATATTTATAAATGGTAATGTGGTTTGAAAGTCTTTGAAAAGTGGGCTTAGCCCAGCCTCCTAATAAGTTTCTACTTTATATCTTCTGAATCAATGAAGCTATATCGCCTAAATGAACACAGAGCAAATATTCCAACCGTTCTTACAAAAGTGTGAAAATAGGCGAAATCGGATTATTACCACGCCCACCCGTCATATAACGGTTTTGTTAAAAACTACGGAAAGTGTTATAAATCAATAACTAAATGCGTAGAGACATTAAATTTTACATTCAGGATGACAAAAGATGGCGCCGGTATCAAAATTGGACATTGGGGGAGTCACCGTAATGTTTCAAGTGAAATCACATATCTCACCTGCTCAACCGATTTCAACTAAAATCGGTACCGAATATTCTTCTAATTATAATTCCGTCTACTTCCTATATAACAAAATTCTAACTTCCATCTGATCGCTTTCACTTTCTAGTATACAAATAAGGCTTTATTAGATTGATGTAGCGAGGTAAAACTTTTCCCAAATAGTGACTTTATAGTGTGCCACCTTGTGACCAAAAATTCTCCAAACCGAACAAAAACTGTTCAATCTCCTAGGTACCGAATGTGTAGACCCCAGTGCCTATAGCTGACTTATTACCGGAAATATCGATCAATGTGATATACATAGAAATAGAATTCAGAGAGGATCCTTTCTTGACGATTGTCAGTCTGAATGTTAAAAAAGCGCTGGATCCGGTCGATACTTCCATTAGCCCAGATATACCTAATGTAAAGATTTTTGAACTTCCGGTTGACTTTATACGCTCAATATGTGTGTTATCTCAAAGGAAATAAGAGAACATGTTTTAATCATAACAGTGTATTTTTCCTCTTAACAAATTCAAAATTGGACGAAAACTTAATCTAGCCCCTATGTAATTAATATTTGACTATTCCGGCTGACTACTCCATATGATTGGTGATTGTATTTGTATTGCGCTTTATTAATCTGTGGCTTGATAATTGTATGCAGTATTGGCAAAAATAGATAAAATCGATGATTTTCGCTTCTCTAACAAGTTTTATGCCGATCGTTCAGTGTATAAGTTATATATTTAAAAAATTGCTTGAAAATATGCTCTCAAGTATTGTACATATTATCTCAAGAATGTAAAAAATTATTCAATCAGCCAATCCCTTGCAGTGCCCCAATATAACCTATTAATAAAAATGGCCGACTTCCCGCCTGACAAAATGTGTGATATCCTTTGACGTATTCACAATTATTTAACACATCTTCCGTTCAGGGCTGTATATACTTATATATTTTTTCGTCATTTTCTTGAGTTATATTTCCACGTGATTTTGGTTTATTACATAAATAAAGATATATACATATGTAATTAATGATCTTAAAGAAATTTTAGTTGTTGAATTGGTAGCACGTATATGAAAAAGTAGAAATATTAATCCCAATTCTATTCACAATAGCGTTTGTGTCAATAAAAAGAATTAAAGTGGGTATATACTATATATGTGATCCCTATTCGTATTATATATTTTATATATTTTATTTTACATACTTTGTCACATGTCAATATATTTTTTCAAAGCTTTCATTATCTTTTAATTTATGAACTTATTGAAAAAATTTGTGATGACTAATTCACAATTAATGTAGTATTTGTAATTGGCAATGCGCTGAATGAAAAAATGACAACAGCGCTGAAGTGCTGAATGTCTGAATCGCCAAAATGACAGCTGTCAACTAACCTTTCCTTTCTTTCCGGTGACTGCTCCACAAAAGACGCTAAAGTATGTAAAAAATATTAAAATTTATCGTTGAAAATCTGTGTAATCACTACAATGATATGTGTACAGAATTAATCAAATGGTTGTGAAAAATAATCTAATCATAAATGTATAAATTGATGTGTGTTCAAGACTAATACATTTGGAATAATTAAATTTCATATAATAAGGTTACAACCAAATCACTAAAAACGGTCATTGATATCGCATCAATAAACTTATATCTAGATTGAAATTCAGTGAATAGTGTATTAATTTTGTTTATTTTTCATGCTTGTTTCAGGATGTTTATGCCAAAGGCTCATCGCGTAGCTATCTACGAGTATCTCTTCAAAGAGGGTGTCATCGTTGCCAAAAAGGATTTCCATGCTCCCAAGCACCCTGAGCTGGAGACCATTCCCAACTTGCATGTTATCAAAACATTGCAGTCGCTCCACTCTCGTGGCCTGGTTAAGGAACAATTCGCATGGAGACATTATTACTGGTACTTGACCAACGAAGGTATTGAGTACCTTCGCAGTTACTTGCATTTGCCTCCTGAAATTGTGCCAGCCACATTGAAACGTCCAGCACGCTCAGAGACAATGCGTCCCCGCCCAGCGGCATCTGCTCGTACTGGTGACTCTTCCAAGACCGGTGAGGACCGTACTGCTTATAGACGTGCGCCCGGTGGACCCGACAAGAAGGGAGATGCTGGTCCTGGTGCTGCTGATGTTGATTTCCGTGGTGGATTCGGACGTGGTGCACGCCCACAATAAAAAGTGGATATAAAAATATTCTAGTAACCACTTATTTAGTTATAAATGATTTTCCAGACGGGATTTTTTTATTTTGAAGTAAATAAAAAATAAAAGAATCTTTAAAGTACGGTGTTTTTACAAAGTGGAATAGTGACCTGTGTGTTTCAGAAAATGTTATTGCGAATTGTGAAAATTTGACACCAAAAGTTACTTTTGGCGCAAAATATAATTGGCATTGTCCAATATACATGATAAATTGAATGTTGATGGTTTTTTCTGCCACATAAGACGTCTAAAATTTGCAGTCAACGATTTTGGTTGAGCATAGTTTTAGAAAATCAGAAAGTAATGTTGGACATGTTGATAGGGAAAGTACACTAATCTAAACAAAGTGAAGTATATACGAAATTGAAGAGTTATTAGGATGTGGAAGTTCTTCCTTTTCCTTTGCTTCCCACGGCGGGAACTGCGTCGAATATTCTCAGAGCACAGAGAAGAAGAAAGTCGTGTGGAACAACAACGGTGATTATCCTGCTCTTGTTATCCTTAAATTGAATCATAACATAAAGTATATAAAAATTGTGAATGCCACTGCGTTAAGAAAATTGGGAATTAATATTTTTTGGCTTAAAGGAGAACATATTGGACCATACTTTAATTGACATCCAAACACTTTTTTATATGCAGCATCCTATGTTCAATAATTTTATAAATTTTCTTTAATTTTTTGTTTATTTTAGAGTAGTAAATAACAAAAAATACCCATTTGTAAAGTAAGTTTTATGTCGACCTAGCTGCATTCTTTTTGTATATTTCTTTATCATTGAAATTCGTTTCGTATATACCCACACATATGCAACAGAAATGTCAATTTTAACTTGTCGGTTTGTAAATTCTGTCAATTCTCCACTAAACGTATTAGCAAGAAATCAAGGGACGGTTTGAGAAATGTAGTACAAAGATGTGTTAAAATTTTCATGAAATCAAAAAGCCAGTAAATTTGCAAAATAAGTAAATATACATATATGTTATTACAAAGAATCCAATATAAAGTGCAATGGGACAAGTTCAATCTATTAGCGACAGCACCCTTCCAGAAACAGTGGACGCTGTTCACATGCAAGTTATTCGCCATGCCAAAGTACTTTCAGAAATAAACTCTCTAAGTTATGAAGAATTTAAAGCATGCTTGGACAACTTAAATGAGTTGTAAGGATATGGATTTATTTTTTAGCGAAAATCGTTATTTACTTGATCTTCAAATGATCTTGTTTTCAGGTCCCGTAAGTGTATTGATCCAAATGGTAAGCAGCTGGTATTCCTTGTCAAGCGCGGTACAGACACATCTATGCTATGGAAAGCGATGGTGAAAATTGCTTGCATAAAAGTAGATCCTTCTACGAGGAAAATCGAGAGTTATAAATTTCTTAATTTAAAGCAATTCCTGTGCGTTTTCAGAACTTTTCAATCACATATAGAAAGTTTAATGTCAAGCGAAAACCAATTGGTATACAAAAACCATAATACTACTTAAGTTTTCTAATTTTTCTTATTCAAGCAGTGTTCACGCCGAAGTTCACTTTCCCAAACTCCAATAGATGATGAAATGGCAGGCGCAGCATCTGCTGTAAACAACCATATAACCGCATCGATGATAATGGAACGAGTAAATTCCCTTGTAAATATTGGTCGAAATTCAAGCAGCGAAACCTCAAGCGGTCTAAATAGCCCTTCATCATGTTCACATTCTGAACATGTTGATGAGTGCTCCATTTGCTTAGACCGATTAACGGAAGTAATACTGCCTTGCACACATAGTTTCTGTACGCCATGCATTGAACAATGGTTTGAAAATGAGCCAATTAATTGTATGCTTCGATTATAAATGATTTATCCCTCTAGGAACGTCAATAATAAAACTTGTCCTATATGCAGTGAGGCTTTGGAGAGCACGGATGATACGTGGATTATGCCAGATATTCCAGGTGTAGAAGAGATAAATGAAAAAATTTGCGCCGAATTCATGAGCTTAGCAAAAGATTGAAAAAAAAAAAACTAAAATCTCATATTTTGTTGGTAGCGGCCTGTACGCAGTGTCATAATGGGAAAATGTAATAATTTTCGTCTAGAAATATTTTAATTATAGTTTAACAATCATTAACTTTGACATATCGTGCGTCCATAACATATTGTATCCATCTTATAAGTATACAATCTTTGAACTCCTTGCAAACATCATTTATCTTCTGTTCATACATTTAATCCGATTTCGATTTATTATAACAACTTCCAACAGTTATCATATACCTATATGTACATGTCTCAGCTTACCTCAGCGCATTCCAAAATTATTACACAAACATGAATTTTTGTAATATTCTTTTGTTATAAACATAATCTAATTTTTATTGTTGTTTGAGCTTTTTACATGTGTAAGGCTAATTATATTAAATTATTAATTAAAATACGACTTTTCTTGTTGGAATAATAAATAAGTTAATGCGAGACATACATTATGATATAAATATAAATACTACATCTATAATTACACGTTGATAAAATTACATATTTATTAAATTTGTATAAATTTATCAATTATTTGCTGTTGTCATTACCATAAATGGCGTGTTATGTTTGTTAAGACTGCAGCTGAAAGCGCTACTTTTGGCGTTGGATCAGTTGGCGCGGCGCTTAATAGTAACTTTGCCTTTAGCCAAATGAGACATATTAATTTTGACTTTACTATCGTTGGTCTTTTTGACCCATACCTGCATTTTAATAATTTTTATGATGTTTAATGTTGTTGAAAAATATATTTTTATTATACAAGCATTACTTACTACTTCATTGCCTATGGCGGTAATTGTAGCTGCGAATTTTACCAAATCCTTGCCCTCAACATAAACCTGTTGGCCTCTATGGAACCATCTCCTTTGATACAGTAGTTTTCCATCTTCAATACGTGTCTCAATATTGGTGGCAGCGTTTGAATTACTTTCTGAGAGTAAACCTCCCTGCTGCAAATTACTGAAAGGAACATTTCCGACACCATTTTGCTGCATCGCTACAATAAAAAGTTGTATAAAATTAATTATCATATAGATATAGGTTTTATTAACAGACTAGGTTCTAATATCTTGCCTCTTTGTATGGCCTTCATATCACTATCAATTTCTTTGTCGTCCAACAGGTACACAAGTAATTGACCAGTTGTAGGTTTTCGCCGTTTTTCGACTACTGGAACAGGTTCATTTGGTCGCCTGCGTAGTTTGCGAGTTACTGTTGGTTTTACTTCCGTTGAGTCATTCGTTAGCTCCAAATTGTACCGCTCATTCTCTATAAGCTTCTTCCTTTCTTCTAAATCGGCTAGAATATTTTCCTTCAAATCAATCTGAAAGACATAAATCATTTATGGATAATTATAAGAATATGAATAGAATAATATTAGTTACCTTTTTCTCTTCATACTCCTTCAGCGCTGCTCGTCGCTCTGCTTGATAGTCTTTCTCAACACACTCTTTTAGATATTCTCTGTGGATTTCATTCAGTCTTAAGCGTTCTTTGTACTGATTATCAAGCTTTTTTATCCGCTTCACGTAGTCAGGATGTACGAGATGTTTTAGTTCTTCTCGTTGTTTATTCAATATGGCTAATTTGTGCTGATAAACTCTGCAAAATAAAACACACAAATTTATTTTTTGTATAAAAACTAAATTAAAATTGTGACATACTGTTCTTTTAATTCGTGATTGCTGCCACCGTTTGTTGTGTTTGTAGCGTTACTGCTACGACTGTTGTTTCGAAATTCCGTTTCACTCGCATCGTCAGTATCTGTGTAAATGAATTTTGTTACAGAAAATAATAATATATGTATATCTAAATAAATGTAAATAAATTGATTTCTTTACCTTCTTCACTGTCGTATGCGGTTGGGTCATAGTGATTTGAACGAGAATCATCATTCTCCTCAAAGTGGTGCACTACTTGATTCGCGTACCCTTGAAAATGCATTATATCTTCATAAATTCTCTGCTTTCCTATAATAATTCGTTGTTAATGTGATAAAACAGTTTATTATAAACGATGAACGATTCCACAACAAAAATTTACAATTCCAATATGTAGTAAAAACTAAATGACATTTATCTCATGCAATAGATATGCAGGTTATCTATAGTAAAAGTATCTGACCCAGAGCTGCATTTTAAATGTACAACACACAAAAATATTAAACAAGTAAGTTAGCAAAACTTTAGGGGTATTCAGACCGAAACCAGTTAATTTGGTAATTCGTTAGTTGATACTTCGTTAAAAGGCTTAACTGTGAACATACTTTTAGTTCTACCTCTGTAGTATGGTAAATTTTATTCCGAAACAGCTGATTCAATTTTATTACAGAGTAAAAATGCTTCAACAAAGTGCAAAATCAAAAATTGTCAGTCATTTAATTGAAAATTATGTGAAGCAGATCAAATTTATTACTGGTAAGTACTTTAAATTGATGTACAGAGGAGTAGAAGGACAGCTGATGTGATATTACCGAGTAACGAATCAATTATCAAGCTTGCCAGATGGATAGTTCGTTACTCGGTAGAACGATGGTCTGTTAATTTTACAAAAACAAAATACATGTAAAAAACTACCGAATAACGACTAACGAATTAACAAGGCTGGTCTGAATACCCCTTTTGTTTTAAACAAATAAGGAAGCGTTAAGTTCGGGTGCCACCGAATATTTTATACTTTTGCAACTTGCAAGAATTAAAACAGGGAAATACTTTAAGGTCTCAAACGTTAACAAGAGGTTCGAAATTTGAGCAGTTTGATATATACACATACTATATATAACTCCTATACTGATACATAAGGTTTGTTATATGTATAAGTTAATACACCATAGTAGCCAACAACAAAAGAACAAGAGCAACAACACGCTTCCGGACAACATTTCAATTCCACCGAAATCGCTGACGATGCGTCTGGAGCTGAGCGTGCGGAAATTATTTTTCAAACTACAGAAGCCAGGTACTCCACTGCCAACGATATTGCTGACGACGCGCTCAACGAGTTGCGCGTGACAACAACAAACACCTATCGCTGCTACTGCGCTGGCAAGTCACGCGGCAGAGCGTGTGCAGTTTATTCAGACAGGTATTTAGGCGTAGTCGCCGCTGCAATAGTTTTAAAAAGTTCAGTTGTATTTACTCGCTCAGCCTTTACGGCTGCCCTTGCTCCGAAGCAAGGGAAATAAAGAACATTATAAACTTATAAACAACCGGTCTTGTCATTTATATAGTCGAGTTAACAACAGCGCGACAGTCATTTCTTCTTTTCTCTATGCGGCACCAATTGGAAATTCTAAACGACGCCAGATCCTTATCCACCTGGTCTTTCCAACGGAGTGGAGGTCTTCCTCTTCCTTTGCTTTACTTGGCGGATACTGCGGCGACTACTTTCTGCGTTGGAGTGTTTTCATCTATCGGACGACAAGACCTAGCCAGCGTAGCCGCTGTGTTTTAATTCGCTGGACGACATTGACGTCGTTGAATATTTCTTACAGCCCACCGTTCCATAGCCAACGGACAAAGGACCATAAATCATTCGCAGAACCTTTTTTTTCGAAAACTCGTAACGTCAACTCATCAGATGTTGTCATTGGCCATGCCTCTGCACCATATAGCATAACGGGAATAATGAGTGACTTAGTTAGTTAGTGAGTTTGGTTTTTGTTCGCCGAGAGCGGACTTTACTTCTCAATTGCCTAGAGAGTTAACGCCGCAGTTCTTAAGGCCTATGATATCAATATCATCGGCCTACGCCAGCAGCTGTACACTTTTGTAGAAGATGGTACCTTCTCTATTTGGTTCTGCAGCTGGAATTATTTTCTAAATATCTCACACATAGTCGGCTATTTTCGATCAAAAGTTAACTATAGGTACAGGAGCCACATATTTGGTACTTAGGGGCTTGATCAGTTTTTGTTCGATTTAAACAATTTTTTGGTGAAAAGGTGTCATACACTAAATGCATTAATCGTGTAAAGTTTTATCCCGTTATATTGATTGCTTCTTGATTTGTACACAGGAAAGTGAAAGAAGAAAGGGGATGTAGGCGTGGTTGTTGTCGCCCATTTTCGCATTGTGACATAGAAATATGAGAAGAATGCCACGTGCTAAATTTTGTCGAGATATGTGATATCCCCAAAAAGTGGATGGTGCCACGCCCATCGTCCGATTTTCACATCGGCTCCCATAATTGCTCTCTCATGCCATCTCGGCGGTAAAATTAAATGTCTCTGGTGTATTTAGTATTGATTTATTGCAATTTTAGTAGTTTTTAAAAGTACCGTTATACGGGGAGTAATTTCATCCATTTTCACACTGTCGGTAGGAGTTCTTATAATATTTGTTCTGGGCGAATTTGGCTACTGTAGCATTAGTGGTTTAGGAGATATGTTCACTAAACTTATTAGAGGGCGGAGCCACGTTCACTTTTTCAAAATTTGTTTTTGAGCTGTTTCACAGCAAAAACAAACATCTCTCGAAAAGCCAATGTTTAAGTGGAATACAGTGAACTGGTATTCAGCAAGAAAAACTTTTATTAAATACTTTTTTGGTTGTTTTGTTTAATTATATTTGTTATGTATTTCGATATTAATATAAGAAGTGTATACCCTAACCGTTGCCAAATTAATTAAGTAAACAGCTTTCCAGTATTTTTTCTTCGAATTTATTTTAATTTTTTTATTTCAAGTACAATTTAATACTTTTATCGCATTTTAACTGCGCTTAACCTATAAATCTCTTATTACTAACTTATTATATAAGGACCATACATGCATACAATATTGGAGTCGACAAATCAGTGCAATTTCGTGCGTTTTTTTTATTTAAAATTACTTTAATTAATATTGAATGATTGTTGTTCTTATTTCTGCGTTTATTTTGTTTTTCTTTCAATTATTCAATCTCACTTAACGAACTTAATTGACTATTAAATTTGACCTACTCTACCTATGTTAATATTTAAGATCAGCGCATTTCTCTACTGAGTTAAAAATAAATAGTGCTTAACTGTATATGAAATGTAAGTTTTTTAATTTAATTTGAATGTCGTTTGCATATCAAAAGGAGGCAGTGTATAAAAAGTACGTCAAAAATCATTTCATTATATAAAAATAGATTGAGCGAAATTAATTTGTAAATTCACAACTTTTCTATGTACTTTACAAAAATTAGTGTGTAATAATATTAATCAGTCCATTGAAATGTGACATTAATTATATGCTTAGGAAATACGTAGATACACAAATGCATATACTTAGATATTGCTCTTCATTTTTTGAAAATCTTGTTCAAATTTATTTAAAGTTTTTTTAATTACAGTTTTAAAGGCAACTCCAAATATTTTTGAGTTATTTTGTACTCCTACATTTTCAAATGTTTAGAAAAAATATAATATTATTATGTGTAATTGTGTGCACTGTGGTGCTACAGGATCAATTTTAATATATACATTTTTTTATGTATGCTAATTTCATGAAAATGTAGTATGTACGCCTACTTGCATTTATTATTAATTTTGTTTGCTTTTTTGCAATGTAATAGTACCCATTTAATTTCAATTAACATTAGTTGTAGTTATTGATTTTTAAATCATTAATATTTTGTTACACAAGAGATATACAATAATTGCAGATGAAATTCTGCCAATGTGTGTTTACGTGGAATTGTATTGTGGTGTGTACAAAGAGGTTTAAAGGGGTTTGTCGAAGATTATCAATTATGAATTTGTGTTATTTTTTGCAAAGCAATTTAGTAAAATTAAGCATAAAATATTTAAAAACTTATATCATATTAATGACATAAAAGCACTTGCAGGGAATAAGGACGTGTTAACCACATGAAAGCGATACGAGTTTGTGTGAAATTGAAATACCTAGCTAGTTTAAATGAAAAATGCTCGTAAAAATATATTTTTAAAATATTTACAGTTCTTACTTTCAATTAGTTGTACAACTAATGAGATTATAGTCCACTAAAATTATGTTAAGCTAAATGCTAATAAATAATTCAACTGAGTAGAATATTGTATATATACAAATATAAATAAAATGTAAAAAAATGTTTATATAAAAAATAATTGTAACTAAGTTTAAATTATAATTTTAACACCGGAATTGAGAGGCATGAATATATACAGTTTACAGAATATTTAGATACAATTATCATTGATTTATAATAAAATCAGAATATACTAATATTTAATTTTTGGCATAAATTTTGTTGTTTGTATCATATTTTTGCATCGGTTTTATATTGATGCTGTGTAAAATTTAAATTTGCTTAAAATTTTTCGTACCAAAGGAAATGGTATCATTTATTTATAAAACTCTGTTGCACAGTTTGACAATAACTATTAAACAAGAAGAAGCAAACAAGAAAAGCCAAATGTTTATCGAGCCTATAATTTCTTATATGAGTTTTAAGTATTCTTTTATATTTCAGCAATGGCAGAAAGAAATGTATTTTACAGTCAACGCTTTGTACTCCGATACACAATACATAAGTCGCATACAAGTTTATATAATGATGCAAAAATGTTTGAAAAACCTTATTCAGTACTAACGAAAAAGGAATTAATGCAGACTTATTTTAATTAAGTTGATCTTTACTTATGTCAAAGTCTTAAATACCAAACATATTTATAAACGTTTTAGACAGGCACTTAATTTAGTGAATTAGTAAAGTATACGCAATGTTGTATATAGTTTGGTAATGGACGAAAATAAGGGACTGCTGCATTTATATATACATATGTATGTATGCAATGTGAAAATGCACTTTTTATTGCCTATAACTGAAAAATATTCATGCCACTCAATGGCCGCATTATTTAATTGAAAATATATTAGCATAAGAAACCTTGTCTAACCTTCACTTTTTTAAATTTACTCTTTAACATTAATATTAGATTAAAATGCAAAACTAAACTTATCACAATTTACCGTTGCTATTTTGCTGAATTATAGAATTATGGATTTGCATGCACCTACACACCGCTCAAATAAAGGGTGATTTTTTAAGAGCTTGATAACTTTTTTTAAAAAAAAAACGCATAAAATTTGCAAAATCTCATCGGTTCTTTATTTGAAACGTTAGATTGGTTCATGACATTTACTTTTTGAAGATAATTTCATTTAAATGTTGACCGCGGCTGCGTCTTAGGTGGTCCATTCGGAAAGTCCAATTTTGGGCAACTTTTTCGAGCATTTCGGCCGGAATAGCCCGAATTTCTTCGGAAATGTTGTCTTCCAAAGCTGGAATAGTTGCTGGCTTATTTCTGTAGACTTTAGACTTGACGTAGCCCCACAAAAAATAGTCTAAAGGCGTTAAATCGCATGATCTTGGTGGCCAACTTACGGGTCCATTTCTTGAGATGAATTGTTGTCCGAAGTTTTCCCTCAAAATGGCAATAGAATCGCGAGCTGTGTGGCATGTAGCGCCATCTTGTTGAAACCACATGTCAACCAAGTTCAGTTCTTCCATTTTTGGCAACAAAAAGTTTGTTAGCATCGAACGATAGCGATCGCCATTCACCGTAACGTTGCGTCCAACAGCATCTTTGAAAAAATACGGTCCAATGATTCCACCAGCGTACAAACCACACCAAACAGTGCATTTTTCGGGATGCATGGGCAGTTCTTGAACGGCTTCTGGTTGCTCTTCACCCCAAATGCGGCAATTTTGCTTATTTACGTAGCCATTCAACCAGAAATGAGCCTCATCGCTGAACAAAATTTGTCGATAAACACATTTCGAACCGAACACTGATTTTGGTAATAAAATTCAATGATTTGCAAGCGTTGCTCGTTAGTAAGTCTATTCATGATGAAATGTCAAAGCATACTGAGCATCTTTCTCTTTGACACCATGTCTGAAATCCCACGTGATCTGTCAAATACTAATGCATGAAAATCCTAACCTCAAAAAAATCACCCTGTACATCTCATATGGGTATATGTGTCACATTACTATGCATAGCAGTAACGGAATTTTTTAAGTGAGTAATGTTGCTGTAAAATATTTATATCGGCGGAACTAACGTATTTATAGTTCTATTATTTTATTTGTACGCACAAGCACATCGATTATAAGAACCTTATATAACATAGTTTTACAACAAACAAAAAAAAAAAAAAAAAAAAAAATAGCTTAACATATACAGTCAATAATCTAAATCTGCGAAATATTAATTAACAAACAAGTAATTAATTCAATAAAATTAAAACTAAAATTGTAGTCACATGAAAATAACAGCTTTCAGAACACTGTTAAATGTTAACATACTAGTCAGTTCAATTGCGCATAAATTTCTGTTCCTGTGAATTGATACATGTTTCTGTTAGTTACTTCTACTAGTTTTTACTATATTACTAAATATTTAATGCTTAAGTTAAAACTCCGTTGATTGTCAAACGAAGGAGGAGAAACCAGGCAGCGGTGCCCTTGATCTGGCCATATTATTCACAATAATTTGACCACCATTCAGACTCATAACTGCACTGCCTTCCGGTTCTGAGTCGGTATAGCTGGAATAGTTGCGCACTGGTTTCTGTTTCTTCCACGATTGTCGTAACGAATCGTTCACGTTGGCATAGTGATTGACGAACGAGTGCGGATCGGAGCGCACGCTCTCGTTCTCACTCTCGGAGTGCTGCAATAATACACAATATAGGTAAGTGCGGAAGTGTAAAGGCCACAATGAAAATAAAAACATTAAAAAAAATTGTCAAAACTATTTAAAAAAATTTATAATTAAGTTTAATATTCGATATTTATGTATGTATGTAAGTTATCTTGCGTCAGGATGAATCAATTGAATCTATCTCAATTTTTCTTAACACAATTTTGAAATGAATAATCAGCAACACGTTCTCATTCAACCGTTATACATATGTTATTTATAAGGCATTCAGCTTTGTCACAGCTATAATAATCTAAGCCACGTATAAACATACTTATCTGACTTCCAGAGGATTTATCAATCTCAGCTTGAAAAATAAATAGACATGAAGAAAGTTTAGTTGAATGGATATTTCAAGTGGGCCCTAAGTATTGGGCAAGTGAAAGCTAACTGAATATTTAAGCGTTTTGCGGGATACTAATGTTTGCAATAACAAATTATGTTTTTTTTTCATGTTATGAATTGTAGTTATATATGTATATGGAACTCAGTTTTTAGGCTCCCATTTAATCTGAGCTGTGTGATGAATAATTATGTGAAACAGAAAAGTAATCAAACTGCTTAATCGTTTTGCATTTCTTGCTTAAGATTAACAATAAACAAATAATCGGACGTAACGGAACATAACATACACAATAGCATTAACAGTGAAATTTAGTTAATCTCTCCATATTTTAAATTTATCTTCCTCTGCACTTTCAGAGAGTTTAATAGCCATAATGAATAAGTCTCTCCTTATTTATAAATAATATCCTTCATTATGTTATTAATATTAGAAAAAATAAGAAATTGGCTTCCAAAAATTCACATGGCATCTAACTACTTATGAATTAATCAAATTAGACCCTTAACTTTAGTGTAATTCTTACCTGTGATGCTTCAGAGGAGCTCACCTCTGATGGTTTCTCTGTAACACTGCTATCGTCCGGGTTCTCATCGTAACACTTCAAACTCTCTTCATCGCTATGATATGCCACAGATGCTGGAGATGGACGTGGTGGACTTTTGCCTAATTGCAAACTTGTCGGCGGTCGATTAGAAGATTTTTTTCCCAGTGTTCCTAATGCACCACGATTTAAGGTACCAACACTATTAAGCGTGCCAGTACCGACACCATGGCGTGAGCGATATAATTCAAGCGCTAATTCCTGTCGTTCATCAATAGACATTGCCATGGACTCTTCAAGGGTTTTCTGTGCTTCTTCTGTAATGGAAATATGATAAAAAAAAAAAACATATAAACACATATGTATGTATAAATGTGCTCATTTACATTACGAAACAAAAATTTGCTTAAATTCTTTTAAACAATGAAACAAACTCACGTTTATATTTGTAACTTTTGCTTTTCACGCATAGCACAGCAATGACCATAATAATGATGACAATTGAAGTGGCTGCTAGCGAAACCATAAACCAAGTTTGTCGGTAAAATGGTTTGTGCTGCAGATAACCATATTCCAAATGCAGCTTCGATGGCGTCAAAATCGAATCCTTAGAATAGGCGGGGAATGAAATACCATATCGATTGTAAGCAATCACGCGGAATGTGTAAGCAGTGGATGGTAATAAAATTTGATAGCTGACTGTGAAATCTTGTATGGTGCCGCTGTTTGTCTGTTCGATTGTCTCCCAACGGGAGTCGTCTGTGTGAAAAACAATAATTATTTTTAGTTTAATGAAATAATTTTGTGACTCACTGCATAAATAATATATGTGTATTAGATAAATTAAATTAATAACTGATAAAAATTAAAATTTCTTCCTGAAAATATGTATAAGCTTATATATATTATATTCAATATTATGAGAAAGCACAACAGCTTTATGGAATCTAGCTTTTAAATTACAAAAATTAGCAGAATACTTAAGCGTTATTTGGTTATCAAATCAGCCATTAAGTCTTGAATTTAAATGAGCATAAATATTTGACACTATTATAATAATAATTTTTAGTTTCATAAACAAAATAAGAGATTTTGTGCGATAACTAAGCCGGAAGCAGAGTTCTAGCAACTATGCGCCTTAAATGTAGCTGAAGTAGGAAGTCAATATATACATACATAACGGTAAATGAATGATATACAAAATTATTAAACTTTTTTCTTAAGTAAATTTTGAGAAAAATAAAGCATAAATATTAAAGTGTGTAAATAATAAGTGTAATACATTTGTGGGTGCGCCTTTGTTAGTGATTTATTATAAACATTTTGCACTTTAGTTATGACATTTTGCACTCACGCAAGTACTTACAAATAAAAGATGGTTCTCCTCTTTCTACTTAAGCATTTTGTATTGATTTTTTTTGTAGAGCAAAGAGATGGAGAGATTAAACTTACAAAATTAAAACCAATTCACCAAAAATATGTCCATAAATATATACATAAATATATATATAAAGTGTGAGTTTAGCAAATGTTTTATATCAAGTTTATTATGGAAAAATACTACATATTTTACTTTTATACCAGCTAGAGTAGCTATTGCTAGAAAATACTTGGGATTTACGCTTATCTTGTTAATTTTTATACCCTGAAGAGACTAGCGCCTCAATTATCAATCTGAAATTTTGGACATATTATTATTGTTTCTACAAAAAACGCTATAATATGCAAATAGATTGTATAGATCAAAATCATGTTCTTGATGGATAATTTTTTTTGATAAAATATCTTCACAAAATTTAGCATGGATTATTGTCTAAGGTAGCGGCACAACCTCCGAACAAACAGATCGGGCCACCATAGCATATACAGGGCTTTTTCATAGGGACGCTACAAAAAGTAGACCGATAGGGACAGCAAATGCCATTTCATCATGGAAAGATATACGATCCAACAACGAGTCAAAATTACTAAAATTTACTCCCGAAATTCGGAGTCAGTGGCCTCAACTTAAAGAGTGCTACATCCAATTTATGGTCGCCATAATCGTCCTGTAAGATCAACAATTGAGCGTTTAGTGGAAAAATTTGAATCCACAGGCACAGTAAAAAATGTTCCCGTGCCAGTAAGACAAAGAATTGCTCGCAGTGTCGAGAATATTGTTGCTACTAGCGCATCAAATGAGGAAAACCCAAATTAGTCTCTCACACGTCGTTCACAAGCGTTGGGCATCTCTGTGACTTCGTTGTGGCGAATTTTGCGAAAAGATTTTGGCCTACATCCTTACAAGATCAAAGAACTGAAGCCGCTTGACCAACAGAATCATTGAATGCTTGTGAATTGGGCTTAGCACAATTTGAAAATGATCCAGATTTTCATCGAAAAATCATCTTCAGCGGTGAGGCGCATTTCTGGCTGAATGGCTTCGTCAATAAGCAAAATATGCGTTATTGGTCAGGCAGCAATCCACACGTACTCCATGAGTCTCCATTGCATTCCGAAAAAATTATGGTTTAGTGCGGTTTATGGGCCGGTGGCGTCATTTGGCCGTATTACTTCCTTGATGGTCAAGACCGGCAAGGTACTGTGAATGAGAATCGCTACCGCTCAATGATAACCGAATATTTTTTGCCGGAATTGGATGATATGGACTTGGACAATATGTAGTTACAACAGGACGGCACCACAAGCCACACATTGAATGTCACAACCGATGTATTGAAAACAAAGTTTGGTGAACGTGCTTCGGTCTACGATTTCCGTTATACTATTTTCTGTGGAACTACGTCAAGTCTATGGCCTATGCCAACAAGCCAGCGATGATTGATGAACTTCGTTCGAATAGCGAACGCGTCATTGCAGCAGTATCGGCAGATTTATGCATGAAAACCGTCGAAAATTGGGTTCAGCCTTTTAGCTTTTGCAAGCGAGTCCGTGGTGACCATTCAAAAGAACTTTAACTTTAAAGTCGAATTACTTGATATTGGACACCTCATGGCAATTAGAAAATTATTTTATAAGCGAACTTTAAGGTACAATTATTATATATAATATTTACTCCTTTCACCAAATGACTTTTCTTACATCGCTATCAAATGGTTCGCGATGAAATAATTCGATTGCACTAGTTTGTAAAAAAGTTTAAATATTCTGATATCGAATAAAAATCCGCTTACCTCGTTTTTTCGCTTCTATGTAATAACCTAGTATTGGGCCGCGTCCTGATGGTCCATTAATCCAATGCATTTCTACGCTACTCAATGTCTTCGTCAGGATCAAATCTCGTGGCGCCACCGGTGAACCCTCCTGTGGACCAGTGGTGACATTTTCGCTAATAGCCGGACCATATTCAATTGTCTGTGCACGCACTGTAAAGGTGTAAGTGACCTCCTCTTCAAGATTTTGTACTTTCAAGGATGTGCCGGAAACTTTTTGCTTAACTTGCTTGCTGAATTCTGTAAACAATGTTTGAAAGTATTAGTGTAAGCAATTTTTATTTAAATTTTTAAAAACCTACTCTCGTTCTCCTCAGTGGTCTCATAGGTAACTAGATAGCCTAGTATTTCACCATTAGGAAACCGTGGTGGATCCCAAGACACTTTTAAGCTTTGCATTGTAATCTCTTCAAAACGTAAGTTTAGTGGTGCACTCGGGAGCCCCTGCAAGGTTTTTACAGTAATTGGCGCCGACCGCGGTCCGTCTCCAGCCGGATTGAAGGCCAGTAGTTGAATACGATATTCTGTGAATTTATCTAAGAATACTAAACTATGCGAAGTCGCTGTTGCCGATACTACTTCAATCTCTTCTTCCCATTTACGCCCCTCTTCTAGTTTTTGTGGTGAGTCAATAACTAGATAGAATATTTTGTAACCCAAAAGATCACCATTTTGCATGCTTTGCTTTGGCGGTTTCCAGCGCAAACGCACTTCTGTACTAGAAATGGGCGCAGCATCTACAGCACGCGGTTCACCGGTTGGCACAGCTTCACCAACGTATACAGCAACCGGGGGTGATGCCGGCCCGGGACCTTGTGAGTTGAACGGCAGCACAACAATTTCGTAATTACGATCCTGTTGCAGATCTGAGAGTACCACATTATTCACATTAATGCCCATGACATCCGTCTTAGGTGTAGCTTGTAGCGCTGTAGGAAAATCAGCCAGTTGTTGGTACAAAATGCGGTATCCACCGGTGGCTGCATCGCCATTCCACATTGCGGTCTCCAAAGCATTCCACTGTACGCGCACTGATGTAGTTGTAATAGGCACCACTTTAAGACCACCTATGCCTGAGGCCGGTGCAGCTGGTAATGTGCGTACAACGATGCTCTCCCGGCTGAAAGCGGATGGCCCCAAATCGTTGGTGGCTTGTATGCGGAATTGGTACGTGGTATAGGGTTTCAAGTTTGTAGCCGTGTAAGAGGTGAGCGCCGGATCGACACGTTCTGGTAGGAGCGACCAAGGACCATCATTTTCACGCATTTGTACGGTGTAGTAACGTAGCGGCGCAAATCCATCCCGTCCAGGAGTCCAACTGAATGTTATTTGGTGAGCCTGTACTTGACTACGTGAAATCTGTGGCATCGAAGGCGGTTGAGGTCGTTCGCGATTATTCGTTGTATAGACAAGTGCCGAAGCGGTTTTCCCCCAACCCAGACGAGTTTGTGCTGTCACGCTAAATATGTAATATCGCTCGGCGAGCAGCTGTGTTGCTCTATATGTACGATCCGATGGTGGAAATTCACGACTATAATTTAAGTTGGCGCTGCCGTTAAGAGAATATGTAACTTGATATGCAAGTATCTCTCCATTTGGATCATCAGGCACGTCCCATATAATGCGTGCAGTTGAAAAGGACACATCAGGAAAGCTAACGTTTGATGGTGCCCCGGGAGTGTCTTCAAAAGTTTGGACACGTACTGGTGGTGTACTCAAGGCACCATCTCCGAGACGCGTAAAAGCGAGCACTTGTATGTGATAGACGACGAATTTTTTCAGTTCAGTAAGCGTAGTGGTGAACGAGGCATTGTTAGATATAGTTTTATGTAATACTTGACCACCACGATTGGTAGCTGCGTAGAAGACTTTAAAGCCATCAATTTGTCCATTTCGATGTTGTTTCGGCACTTCACCCCAGCGTACGACAATAGTTGTGGAAGAAGTGGCGTTAGCCTGTACGTCAAGTGGTCCATATGATGGTACAGCTTCGCGTGTACGCTCAGTAGCTACAGTACTGTGCCTGAGTCGAAAATAGTAGAGGTTAAATATAAATATTGTATACAAATATATATTTTACATTAAATATAAAAATATGTACAACAATTTTAATAACATAACTCACTTTGAACATCCTACATCGTTACAAGCGCTCATCACCACATCGTAAACCGTCCACTCTTCCAGCCCCTCCAACACATGTGAATTCGCAGTGTGATCGTCGATCATTACGCTCTTTGCCGGTACCCGCGTATCACTCTCCAGCTGCCTGTAAGTTATATTATAGCCGCGAGGATTTCCGAACCACTCGGTTTGCTGCAAAGGAATCCAACGCACACGCAATTGTGTGGCACTCATGGCACGTACAGTTACATTGAAAGGTGGATGCATCGGTCGCGCTTGTATTGTTTGGAAATCTTTAGTAGATTCCGATGGTTGCGATGTGCCCACCACATTTGTAGCACTAAGCCTTAAACGATACTGCGTAAAAGGCATGAGACCCGTAACAGTGAGAGTTTCTGCATCGGGATCAGAGATTTCACAAACTACAAACCAAGTCATATTGCGTGCAGTTTGTGCCTCCACTTTCCATTTGGTGATAGATGAATTACCATCAAAACCTGGTGTAAATTGGAGTACAACGGAGAACGCTTCAATATTCGACAGAGCCAAATTAGTTGGTGGATGTGGCAAAACCGGTTCCACGCCCGATTGTATAGTTGCAGTTTTGGCTGGTCCAGCGCCAACCTTTGTCCATGCACGTATTTCAAACCAATAATGTGTTGTGGCTTGCAATTGTGTGACTGTGAGTTCCGTATCTTCGGCAGTTAGATTGACAGCCTTAAGTGTATCAGGGCGATCCTTCACTTGATATCGTACACTGTAGCCTGTAAGAATGCCGTTTGTGTTTCTTGGCGGTGACCAGAGTACCTTCACTGAACGATCCGATACATCGTCAAAGTGTAATGCCATTATCTCGTCGGGTACATCTTCCAATGTCTTCACGGGTATTTTATAGCTGCTAACACCATCCCCGGGATCTGTGAAACACAACACGGTAATATTGTACTCAGTGAACTTCTCCAAACCAGTCATTATTGCCGTCTGTTCAGCTAATGGATCGAGTAAACTTGGTGGCACTGTAATCATACGCTCCTCAATATCGCGCGGTTCACCATCGATAATTTCCGTACGCCAGGCTTGTAATTTGTAGCCTTGGTTAATGCCATTAATTTGTTGTGGGTTTGGTGGTGTCCAGTGCACGCGTATTGAAGTCGAATTAATCGCACTGACTTTGACAAATGTAGGCGGCGCTTCCGGTACGCCTTCCTTCGTCTTGATCTTGGCACCTTCTGTATACGCACCAACACCCATATTATTGTACGCGGCAATTTGCACGATATAATCCTTCCAAGTAATAAGTTCCTGTATCAGGAAGGTGCGTTGTGCTTCATTGGTTATGTTTTGATAAGTCCAGGGTACATTGTTGTAACCGTAGAGTCGATAACGTAATATGTAACCAAGTATCTGTCCATTACGATGCTCTTCTAGTGGCGGCTGCCATTGGGTAATTATTTCTGACATTGAACGCGCTGAACCGACAAAGCCAACAGGCGGGCCAGAAGGTGCTAAAGGGGTAGGGGAAATATGTACAAGATTAGCAAGTTGCTGCTAATAAATTTATAATATTTGCACTTGAAATATGTATGTACCTCGGTGAAGCGGTAATTCTACAAATTATTTTACACAGCCGGAATATTTTAGGCGCATAATGACAAAGAGGGATACAATAGCGTTAATACAGTTGTGTAAGCGTTGTTTATAAACAAATTTTAACGTTTTTTTAATTAATTATCAAATTAAATTTTAAGAACATATAGGCAAAAAATCATTTTGAATAATAATAATGATTAAGTAGACAGCAACAATATAAATAATCGAAATCATTCCGTTTTTATCTTTCATTATTTAGTATCAGTCAAGATAATATTATAAAGCTTTAGTGCGTCGAGGTGTCTACGGTGTCTCTATATATAAGCCAACTAGAATTCTGAATTCCTATTATATAACAATTGAATACATTGAAAATTACAATACCTAGAGTGTTATTTAACATATTATAAAACCGGTTATGTACCGTCTTTCAAAACTATTACACGTGTTATTCCGAAATGTCGTTGGGATTTTCAAAAAATTTTGAGGCAAGAAATTAACTCTCTTCAAGAAATTTTGTTGTATTTACAGGCTTTGTCTGGCCCCAAAACATTATCTGTCTATAGCTTTGTATTACTGATTTTTTAACTTTGTTGTTTACAAAAGAATAAGTTCTCAAGTTGTTAGTTAAATCATTACTAACTAAATATTTTTGTTCGCTTTATAATCTTCGAATCAGTTTGATTAACCGATACTATTTAGCACAGAGGATTGTGGCTCTATTAAATACTAACATGATTTGACTGTGTCTTCAATGCTTTTTTACACTGCCCAGATTTGAAGAAGTGTCTCCGGGACGTATTAAAACATGCAGAAGAAGATTTTTGTGGTGCAAATTTGTGTAATTTTTTTTTATGTCTATCCTTCGGCCTACAAAAATGGTGTTGACTCAAAAAGATTTCTTCTTTCAAGGTGGAAATTTTTCTCACATTACAACGATTCGTTTCGTTTACATTTTTGACAGACTAAATTATTCATAATATATCGACAAATGTATATACATTGGATTCGAAGAAAAATAAGTTAATGTAGATGACAAAATCAGACCCTATACAATGAGCGGTTTAACTATTTTATTAAATTCTACAAAATCTCTAAAATATTGTGCTAAATTTTCAAGTTGATCCGAGTAATAGTTTCGGAGATACAGCCTTGAGAACTTGTGCGTGGTTAGCCAAGCTAAGTGCGCCGTCTTTAAACGCGTTTTTCTCGAATCTATGTTTTTAACGTCGGTTGACAAGTTGTCTCGAGAACTACTTAAACGATTGTCATGCAATTTCACACGGGTGTTTGATATACAATTCTCAAAGACTTAGAAGAAGGATTTTTTTTCTAATTTTTCACTGAAATGTTCAGTTTTTTTCCTTCGTCCAGTTAAGATTTTAACTAAAACACTTATTTTTTCACTTTAGATGATCTTTTTTTTTTCGAGGGGTTCTTAGAAATGGCATTGCAATGGCCGAGTTTAAAATAGTTTATGCGGAAAATTTTGGAATTTCTTGATTAATAGTGTATGTTTGTAACAAAATATTTATTTTTATTTTAATTTTTTTTCTGAGAAAAAAATTGTTGAAAAAAGGTTGTTTTTTACTCGAGGAAACCCATGTAAACCCTTAACAAAAGTCCTCAAGTAATCTTATAGTAAGTATATATTTTTGATTTTTGAAATAGCTCAGCTAATGTGCAACATTTTAAGAATTACATGTAACTATTTCAAGAAGTGAATTTAATTAAAAATGTAAAAAATAATTAATGAAAATCAATAAACTTAAATTGATTTATATACTTCATTAAATAATTTTCCAACTAAATTTCTATATTTAGACATATTATTTTTTAATTACTCACCTTCCTGTGGCAATTCCACTATATTACTAGGCTCTGATGGAGAGCCTTCACCAACACGATTCACGGCACTCACACGAAACTGATATACAGTAGCTGCCTTGAGGTTCTTCAATAGAGTCCAACGTTGATCCGCAGAGACGTTGCTCAGTTCCGTCACCCAGTTGAGTAAAGGTTCTGGAACTGGACCTACGAATTTTTCTGTGATTGTTAATGATTCGAAGACGAGATAGAGTGAGAGATAAATTGTGAGGTTTGGGAGAAAAGAAAATAGTTATATAGAGAGGGAAGGTAAAGAATAGCATATAAGAGAAGTAGTAAAGTTAAATAAAGTAATTGAAATGATAGCGGTGTGTATATCGAAATGTAGTAGTGCAGTTTTTAGTGAAGAAATAATAAAAAATTTCATAAAAATTTGAACAAAACCAATCACCGCAGTATAATTTTATAAATATGTATAGAAATATAAACCAAATATTGTAATTAAGCAAAAAAAAAAATGGTATTGGTTCGGGAACGATTGCAAAAATTCGTGTTCGAGTTGTAAATTAAAACAAATTTAAAGTTGATATATTTATGGAAAGTATGAGGGAAGGAAAGGATGTAAATAGGATATTTGTAAATATGGTATATAGCAGACATATTTATGTTGAAAATCATGTTTAGCCAGACGCGCGTAGTCAATAGTTCAGTGTACACCCAGAGTTGATTTTGTTGTTGATTTTAGAATATGAGTTTGAGTATATTGGCGTGAGTAGACGTGCCAGAGTATGCGTGTGAGTGTTCAGTGTAAATACATAATATTTTGTTTGTGCAAAAAAGAAAGAGAAGAAAGAAAAAAATGAAATTTTGATTTGTGAAAATTTTGTATATTTCTGGTTTTGTTGTGCTATACAAGTAGAAATGCATACTGCACTTGTTGGTTGGCTGCTGTCAAACATACTTAAATATGTACGAGTGTTTTCAAAAAATTCTAACGAAAATCAAGCACCAAATCACCAATTGTGGCGAAATGAAATTTTTCTTTCAGAACAACATTTGTGAAATGCTATGTTTACTACTTTAAAAGAACTTTTAGGGCAAGTACATATGTGTAGCATTGCGTTAAATCAGTTTTTAATTGGAATCCATTTTATTTTTCATTTTTAGTCTCGAAACCAAGAACGAAGATTTAGGGCATATCATGGAAGTAATTTCATATTTTCAACACAATTTGTGATCGTATGATGTGAGTATGTATATTTCTTTGTTCATGTTTTGATACGTGAAAAATTATACACATATGTTTATCTCAATCCTGTTACTGCACTTACTGCACATCGATTATTTTTAACATAGGAATAAACGAATTTAATTTTTGCAAAATGCTCACTTGAAGTTTTTAGTTTAAGTCAGAGTACAATGGTTTTGTTCACTTAATTGTGCTTTATATCAGCTAAACCTAATTGAGAGAGATATATTAGGTTGTCAAAAAAGTCTTGCGGTATTTTCGCTAGTTGGTGCTGAAAGCGTGTAGTTCTAGTTTTATTCGTCGCATCGGGTCATGCTATACCTTTTTGGAAAGCTCATTTCACACGCTAACACGTGTTTGATTGATTGTCGTTTTTTTAAGTCGTTCGTGAGTTATAGCGTCGCAAACATGGAGCAAAATAAAGAGAAAATACGGCATATTTTACAGTACTACTACGATAAAGGCAAAAATGCATCTCAAGTCGCCAATAAAATTTGTGCAGTTTATGGACCCGATACAGTTTCCATTTCCGCACAACGATGGTTTCAACGTTTTCGTTCTGGTGTAGAGGTGGTCGAAGATGCGCCACGCTCCGGAAGGCCTGCCGTCGAAAATTGCGATAAAATCACTGAATTGGTCGAAAGAGACCGGCATAGTAGTCATCAAACCGTTATGAACCATTTGAAGAAGTTTGGAGTCACTCAGAAGCTCGATGTATGGGTGCCACACCAATTGATTCAATAACAATACCGCAAGACTTTTTTGACAACCCAATATAAAAGGATGACGAGACAAGGTGGATTTTGGGTAACTGCCTAAGTAAGTCCTTCCGTGGCAAAACTTGAGTAAAAATTAATACATCTTGATAAAACTTGACATAAATGTTCTTCGGCAATCTACGGAGATTGGTTTTGCAAAAGCAAAAAAATTTCAAGATCGCCCTTAAAGGCTTCAAGGGATCAATGTAAAACTTGGAAAATGGGAAAAATTCCCATATCTCAGGGTCTATTCGACACATACAATCAATTTTGTTGAATATCTGGAATGCTATATCTAGTCAGAAATCGAACCACGACTTTCAAATCCTCAGATATCGAATATGAAGACCTCAGTGCCTACATGACATGTATGTTTTATGACCGACTTTTTAACGACAATATCGGTCAATTTGTAAAACAGAATTTTTCCCTAATAATATTGTGCTTTTATATCAAAAATGCGTAAAATAAGGTTAAAAATCTCCCCTTATACCTAATGTAAGGATTTTCAAACATCTGATTGACCTTATATTATGTATGGTATATCGGTAATTCAGAGCGACATCTTAACTTTAACAGCATTTTTTCTGGTAATAGTATGCCGATAGCCAATTGCTAGCCTCCAACTGCCTTATAAAAAAGTTAAGATTTCCGGTTAGTCCATAAATTTCTCAAGTTCTTATGTACATATGTACATATATACTATATATAAATCTATAGTATAATAGTATAGTTTTCGTTAATTTAGCAGACTTTATGCTAAATACGTCGATCAAATTTCATACTAACATTAAAATACAAATGTTTATCGACTAGGTTTGCAGCAACTGCTTAAAGGGACCAAATCCGGGTCAAATTTGATCTTTATTGCATTTTTTTGTCGCTCAATTAAAATATATACATATTTATAAAAATGACATAAATCAATATTTAGTGAAGTGAAAATACTCCGATTTTGATTACAATATTTATGCGTATGTAATATTAGCATATGTAAATGAAAATCTGATGCAATATGTTGTGTTGTGCACTTATGTACTATATGTAAGAATGAATGTATATGATCTAAAACTTTTCATGAAATAAATCAATTAGTTATAAGCTAATTTACATATCTTCTTGCAGAAATTGTTTAGTTCAATTTTTATACCTAGGAGCGCCAACTCTAATTTGACTTTTGTTACTGCAACTAGATCGTCAGGGGATGTATCGACATAATTATACTCCCTTTCCGAACCAACTTTCAAAAACTGGTGGTATATGTCCGATGCTTTTTGACCAGTTTAGGCTTTGATCCGGTAATATAGTTATAAACAGAAAATCTTCATTACCATTTTGCTGTTTCACTAGGGGGTTATTACACTTTGTCGTGAATAAAATTATGCGGATAATCGGTAATTGGAGTCCTTACTAATATATTTTGGTATTATAAACTTGTGAAATCTGACCCTGCATCCTTATAACAAGTTTTTTCAATTTGATTTGTGGCTGAGTTTTACGCTTGAAACCGAATATCGATCTTGGAATCCTATGGCGAAACTGTCGCATACTGTTTGTCTCACATGGCGGCGTTTTATTTTTGACAAATCAAGCTTAATATTAAATAACTTTAATGGCAACAAGATTACTCAGGCAAAAATACATATTTTTATATTTTTCTATTTGTATTGAACTCTTAAAAATACCTCGTTCGAATTATAACGAAAAAAATTATATCAATATATCATACATACATATGTATGTAGTTTGAATATATATATCAGCATCACTTATTTGTATTTAAATATTTGCGAAAATTGTAAACAGAAACAGAATAATAATTATTTACAGATTTCATAAATACGAAATCGGCTAAAAACACAAATACATATGTATACACATTACATATGAGTGTGCTTGCATGAATTAACCCAACACCTTGCTTACATTCCCAATACTTAATATCATATACATACATATGTAGATATGTAGTACACGTACATAAATTTTTGACTTTATACATTTACATACTATATAGAATAAGTTTAGTTTTTTTAAGTTTACACACTTACCTAGTTCGGAAACTTCCCGCCGCTGCACTATGAACTTTAATATCGGACTGTTACCATCAAAGCCTGGCGTCCATGAAATGTTGATAGTCCGTTGGTTGGGCGCATCGAGACGTGCCACTTTCACATTACTCGGTGGAAACGGTAATTCGATGACACTTAAACGCGCCGAACGAGTCTCATTGCCGCCTGGCGAGGTCACCACACATTGATATGTGCCCACATCGGAGGCTCGCACCGCTTGTATTTCGAGTGTGCCGTCCGATTGAACGCCGATTCGTTGTGAGTTACTGATGGCAGTCGGATGACCTTCACGATACCAGTCGACATTATATGGCACTGTTGGATCACTAGAGACTTTACATTGCAGTGTCGCATTGAGGCCCAGCAGTACGGTGGTGTCAACCGGAGGCTGAATGATTTGCGTACGAACTGTGCGCAAACAAAAGTGTGGTGTCCAATAAACATAAAAAAGAGAAATGGAAGAAAGAAAGAAATAAGTATTAGAAAAGTTTTGTAAGCTTTTTTTTGCGAGCGCGTAAACTCTGTAGTAAACGCAAAAACGGTTGCTGTTGGGAGGAAATTGAATTGCAACTCATGGCATTTTCCTGTTTGTTGTGCCTCCAAAACACATTCCAGTAACTGTCAGAGTTATCCGCTATGCGCCATTTTTCATAAAAGCGGAGTTTAGGTTATTTGATTGTCTTTCTATGTTGAACGCTGCGAGTTAGCAAACTACGGATAACGTGAAACGCTTATATATATACATATAGTATATATATCTACATTTTGCTATGCATTTTCCAACTATCGCTGTAGGCGCAGTGATTTGAATGTGGGTAGTGTAGTTGTATTGCTAAAGGCGGAAGGAGCGTAATTCTACAGGTTCTTGCTGGAACATATTGCACTGGAGATAAGTTGAAGTATTTCTGGTGCTACGAGTATTTGCGTTTTTCAAATAGGGAGCATGCAGAAGGAATTTCGCCAATGGCTTGATGTTATGAAATTTTAATAGAGTTTGTGCAAATTTGATTTGCCGCCTGTCTGGCAAGTGGCATCGAAGGCAGTATTTGGAGTAGATGGCAGAAGCAATAACGTTAGTGAAATACATATCTACTTTCGCGTACATTTATCAGAACATAAGAGAGCGTGCAGTATTTACATATATGTGGGTATGAATATAGTTTTTGCTTTATATATTTATGTAATATATATATTTGTGAAAACCGAAAGTTAAAATTGATTCATATACACGAAATATTAATTTAACAATTTGAACATTTAGTTCGACTTTTTATGGTAGCTTTCTATTGTTGTTGATTTTTTAAGTAAAAATTTATGGTTTTGAATATGAAAGAGTTTTTAATATAGCCAATCATCTGGTAAAGGAAGTGACTGCTACCGAGCAGATGGAACCGCAGTTCCACATATCATCAAAGAAGATCTTCGGCAAGTAGTAAAGGCGAAAAGAGATCTTTACAGCCTGCAAAGGTTATCTTTCCCAGAGACAACTTAAGGCACAAGCTGACTAATTACTGCATATTAATAGCAAAGAGCATCTAGCTGCTTCTTGATTATTGTGCAGTTACAAGAAGAAGGAGCTCAGGGACATTTCATTTTCGAACAGCCGCGGTATTAGGCTTGCTTAACTCATATTATACTAAAAGTTGTAATGTACACCTCATTTAACCTGTGTGCAGGTACATAGCTGTCGAGCACTTTTCTAAAATAAATGAATGTTGTTGCAGTAAAATTTTGGATTTCTAACGAGTTATGAGCACTTTTTATAGTCTCGAAACAGGCTAGATAATATGAGATAATAACCACGCTATCTCCATGTAGCAGTTATGTTGAAAACTGCTAAAAGTACGATAACTCACTGAATAAATGCGGCACAAGCATTAAATTTCATAGCCAAGATGGTATAGAAGCAGGTAAAAAATTGAACCTTAAGATGAAATTCTATATCTCCTACTTGATCGATTTCAGCCAAATTCGGTGCGTGAGGTTACCCAAATATTCTTATTAGATACTTATGATTTTTAAATCCAATCTGATTTTTTTCACTTAAGGGATCGTCTCAGTGTGAAATTTTCGAAATGTCGATTTTTTTGTTGCATTATCGGATAGTATACACTGTAGTAAACATCCTTTCAAATTTTGAAATCAAAATTCAAATTATTACGGTCGCTACAGCGTTTCTTGTAGAAAGGCAACATAGTGGGGAACATAGCGACTTCAAACCTTAAAGGCTTGTTCTCAGAATGGTGTTTTTCATAACGGTTTCCACTCTTAAAGGAAGAGTTTTGAAGATATCTAGTTCCTATTTGGATCATAAGAAAAAAATCACGAAAAACAGTGACTTTTCGCAGGGTCATACTGAGACGATCTCTTAAAAGTAATCAAATCAAACTGAAATTAATCAGAAAATACTTTGCCATAGATTACCTGCAATGTATTTCATCTAACGCCCAAAAATTGTTGAAATTGGACTCTCACTTTTCAAGAATCTAAACGCCAAATATGTTAACCTCAGTGTATATGGCTTTTTTTTACCGAACATATCGGTTCATCTGTGGAATCTAGATTTGACTTTTGGGATGAATATTTTTGTGATGACACAAATGGGTCAAATGGGGTCAATACTTCCCTTAGCCTCCACATGTCCTGTATAGAAATTTTCGAACTTGATTTTTTTCCACATTTATTGTTCAATATAAGAGAACTCTTAATGAAATTCAGAAAAAAAAAAATCTCTTTATAATAAAAATAAATGAATAAATTCGGAGAAATACTTCCCCTAGTCTCCACATACTTATTGTTTGGAATTTTTAACATCCTCTTGACTTTAATATGTACCTTATAATCATGATTTATATTGGGCAATCTGTGAGGTTTTTAAATTGCGAGAGTATAAAATGTTCCGTTACATTCGAACTTAGACCTTCCTTACTTATTATACTTTGTGGATATTCAATATATAGTTTATCGCGTACAGGTTATTATTTTGAGGTATAGTTCTAGGAGTTCTGAGTTCTATTTACGATGCATTTAAATATTCTAAGAAATTTATATCATAATATTCAATCGGTCCACTCGTTGCTGGTACAGAGTCCGCCAGCTCATTTGAACACCAGCCAAAACTTAAGCATAAAAAATTATTGGCTGAATGCATGTTATGGTTATAGGATTAGCTTAATAGGTTATAGCCACTTTTAGCGCACAAATACTCGTACAACGCATATCCAAATAATTTGCAATTTGCGCGCATGCTGATGTCACACCACAGGGTGAGGCAATTATAAAAGCAATAACTACAACAAGCAAATATACACATGTTAGACTTACCTAAAACGCTGAGATAGGCCTCACCATTGACGGTGCCCGCCTCATTCGAACGCACACACGTATAGAGGCCAGCGTCCGTTTCGCGCACATTTGACATTAATAAATCACCTGATTCGAGAATTTGTATGCGACTGGATATTTCAACAAGTTGTGTTTCTGTTGTTATCATTACGATTTTTGTTATTGTCCAACACAGATGAAATGCGTATAACATGCAACGTTGAGGTAAATAATATGATGCGCGTGATGAACGTTTATTGCAGGCGTCGGATGAAGTGCAAACAACACAAATGGCGCATTTCCGGTTGAAAATATTTTCCAGTGTTTGTTATTGTTGTTGCCGCATGCCATAGTCAAAATATCGCGTACATACCAGCGCATCAGCAGCCCAACGCATACGTTTCGACATATCAAAACCCAATTAAACAGCACTCGAGGGGCGGCAGATGTACGGGAAACCATGATGATCATAATCACGATTTCACGAACGAATTTAATATTCAAAATGCGAATGATACGGTTTGGACGGCGGATGAAGAAGTACAGCGGGAAGCGTGGAATTGTGTCATTATAACCGTTATTTTTTGCAGTGGTTACCATTTTGCCAAAACCCGACATACACACGACCGTCGAAATGTGTGCGAGCACCGCCGTTGTGTCAGCAGGACGTGCAGGACGAGCGGGATGCGTACATTTTAGCAGACACCGAGGCGACACGGACAGCGGGTATTGTGAGCAATTTTAGTTTGGATGTGCAGGCAATTGTTGGTGTTATTGTGGTTTTTGGTTTTATGTTTTCGTTTGTGTGGGCGAAATTAATGCGTTGGTTTTGCGGTAAAAAGGATTTTAGCAGCACATTTTAGCATTTTAAAGTACACGTTGCCACATTTTGATTGTGAACGTAGTTGGTTGTTAGCGGCAATAACGGTGTTTTAGCATTTTAAATGGTCAGTTGGTTGTTTGGTTGGTTTGGTTGGTTTGTTGTAGTTAGTCGCATGGGTACACAAAATTAGAAAAGGAAAACAAAAACAAAAACAAACATTTCATTAGCATTAGTACACATTAAAATTCAAGCGTGCGTTATTAAATAATTATGTTTTTGAAAAATGTACAATTATTTTCGCTGTAGACGTTTATAACAACAGCGTAATTCGCATGATGCTCGCGCATTGCCACGTGCAACAATTTATGACTCGCCACACAATTAGAATACATACATATATTTACGTACAGCAATTAAATTAAATGGCAAAGGCGTTGAAAAGGATATAACAGTTTAATTTTCACGCGTTCTCTTAAATATTTTAATAGATTTTAATGGTAATTGTTTATGGTGTCAAAAAGTAAGTAATATTTTAAATAAAGGCAATTTTTAGAACTTATAAACATTAACAAAATGAGTAGAATTCTATCTAAAAATACAGGTGTGCCTTAAAAATAAGCGAAATTTTTTTATGTAGAATAAAATAAACATAATATTATCTCAAAACGTTATCAACAATTCAAAATAGGTTCCATAGGCGTTAGACTCAATACCGTTTGGAAGACCAACCAGCGCATGTATAGATTTGTATACCTTGGAAACGCTCGAGAGACCTCATTATCAGAACCCATATAATTCTAATATGTTCACAGCATCGTTCGTAGCAACATGTTTTGTGACAAAGTTTTGGCATGCTTGCCAAGTCTACGTAAAATTATCTGTCATTCAAACCGTCCGATCAAAATCCAGTTCCTGTATGGAAAGTTTTTTTATTGGTGAAGGGTTGCTACGTGTAACCGAAGTTAAGTTTTTTTTTGCTTTACGTCATTTATGGGGTTGCATTGGTTTACGGGTTTCAAAAAATATATTTTTTACTGTTTTATTAAATTACACAACACATCTAGAATATTGCCCTAAACCTTCGAGTTAATCCGAGTAATAGTTTCGGAGATACAGCCTTGAGAACTTGTGCGCTCGGGGCTAGCTAGGGTAAATGTGACGTCTTTAACCGCATTTTTCTCGAAACTGTGTTTATGAAGGTGGCTGACAAGATTTCTCACTACCTAACCGATCTTCATGAAATTTTATACAGATCTTTGAGATACAATTCTTAAAGACTTGAAGAAGGATTTTTTTCAATGACAACTTAAAAAAAGAAATCGCGAAATTTTCTCTAACATTTTTATTATTTTTTGTAAAAATGTCTGTCAAAAATGCAATTGTCCCTTTTCCCTCCTTTATCCACGTTCTAAGTTAAGATTTTAACTAAAACACGTATTTTTTCACTTTAGATGATATTGAAAAGGATCCTGCCAACGTGGGCACATTTTTTTTCCGAGGGGTCACCGGAAATGGCGCCGCAATGGTCGAGCTTAAAATATTCTTTTCCAAAAATTTCTGAATTTCTTTGTTCATAGTGTCTGTTTGTAACAATAAAAAATTCTAATAAAATATTTAATTTTTATATGAGAAAAAAATTATGAAATAAGGCTGTTTTTTACCCGAGGAAACTCATGCAACTCCTTATAGAAATATTCTTTAGTTCCTCATTTAGGGCTGCCTGTATGGCTAGAATATCGTCTTAGAATAAATATAAAATTTCATATTGGATTTCTGTTTTGTAAATTGAAAATTGTCACATGGTTCATAAATCTAGACATGGTTCTACGGAGGGCGGTTGATGAGAGAAAGCTGCTTTTACATCAGAGACATGTTTACTTTTTTAGTGGAACAAAACTTAAGAACAAAGTTAATGGAACAAGACTTTTTTTACTCAAATCTTCAGCTAAGATTCTCCAAATAGTGTTTCTACTCGTATTTAATACCTCAGTCAACTTTCCCCCACTAAGATTTGCATTCGATATCAATAATTTCATGGAGTTTTTTTTATCAATTCATCAGACTACTAGCTTCTGGACTTGACCTTAAATCCTTACGAACATTTTTAAATCGTGTAACCCACTTATACACTTGAGTTCGATTCATACAAACTTCTTTCATCAATTCATCAATTCGTATGTCATAGAGATTTTTTTCAAGGATATCAAAATTGTACATCTGCTCCTTACAAAAATGGAATAGTTATTTTTATTTCATTGAAATGGCTCCCACCTTTTAATATGAAGTTGTGTGCATTTGAAAGAGGTTGTATCTTGCATGTTTTTAATGCTGAAAAAATTATGATTTCATTATAAATTCAGTTATTTTTTGGGATACATCATAGAAACACCTTGCTTAGGAAACAAAAAAAATACTAAATTCTTTAATTAGCAAGGGTTTGGCATAGGCAATTCCATATAAAATACCTCAGGTTTTCTCTTCTTCTACTAATTGTAAACATTTAGCACAGAACATTTGCTTTTTGTGATGTACTATATGCTTTTCAGCAGGTTTTCTTGACTGATGAGGCAAAGCAAATGACATGTATATTGTACAAAGGCCTGTTAATTATAAAAACTCGCATATGTTGCTTTCAATGATACCAACTTTTCACGTTTTCATTTACATGTTTTTTTTAATCTTCCACTTTTCTAATGGAAAAGTTGGTCTTGCCTATCTCTGACCAAAAACATGAAGCTTTGAAAAAAACCATGGTAGCACTCATATATGCATGTGTATCTGTCGGTATGCGGCGTGAAATACCACCAAACTTTGTTTATTCATGTGAAGATAGACATTTTCGTCTAATGAGCGTCTGAGTGTTGCACTTCTAATGCTAGCAGCAAAAGTTCTGAAAACTTTCGACACTTCACTTCAATGGATGAAATAACATTTAACTTCCAACGAAATATATGTTTATGAAAATAAATGTACCCAATCGGAAATAAAGCTCTCTAATACCATGCATATGGGCGTCTTTGGTCTATCACAGAAAGAACGTTTTGTGAATGAAAAAAAAAATGGTTTTAATTTTCGATATAGTCTTCATTTGGAGTATAATATTTCAATATCGGCTAATAGTGGGAAGCTCCTAGGCCCGCAAAACATGCTTTTGTTTCCCTTCTAGAGTTCTCCATTTAAGTGAGTTCCTAATACAGTGAGCCACTTTTTAGGGAGGACAAGGTGAAAAATGTTATCTAAGTATCGGTCGATGAACCGGAGCGTAGCCTTAGCGAAGGATATATCTTAGACATATGAATATTCAGAGCTGCGTATCAAAATTTCCTACTGGGAACATACATGAATATTCAAAAAAATATTGCGTACATGCCTTCTTCCGAGTTATTAACCTAAGTGCTGAGATACTTTTATGCGCGTGTGGTTGCGTGTTACCTCAGTGTTACCTCAGTGTTATATTCGGTTTTCGTTCATACTTACATACGTATAAACACATCTACTACAAATAACCATACATAAAGGCTTATGGATGCGTGTAATTGTGTAATCGCATTCTCAGCTGCCATCGACTTACCGTTGTAAATCCATGTGATGTTGGGATTTGGTGCACCAACTGCTCGGCACCAAATGGTTGCGTCCTTGCCATCCAATGCGGTTACATTTTGCGGTGCTTTCTCCATCACCGGCGCCGAGGCTATTAAAAAGAAAAAAATGCACAAAAAATAAAGTCAAAAGTCGAGCTAATAAAAAAGCAAAAAAAAAAAAAAAAAGAAATAAAGCAAGTTGAGAACGACACAAAGTAACATGAGCGTAAAAAAGGAAAAATAGTTTTTAGCGAAAAATATGAGTAAATAGTGTTTAAGTGGAGTACAGGCCAGAGTATAAAAAAATCTTAACCGTGCACTTATGTAGTGTGTACGCTAAAAGTGGGTGTATGTAAGGAGTGTACAATCAAGTGGTTTATGTCGCTGCCAACTGGCTAACTAGAGGGGCTACCAAAGGGTCAGTGCCTAGCCAATTATTCATTTACGAACTTTGACCAGCTAGGCGAGCTAAAAAGGTGTAAGTGCAAATAAAATGGTTCAGAGTGCTTGTGTTATGCCTACATGCCACGTTGTAAGGTTTACTTTGACCCTAAACACACCTACATGTGACCTGTGACGTATGTTAGTAAAAATATAAATATGTTAGTTAAATAGTCAAAGGGATAAAGTGAGCATATGGTTGGTGTATTTAATATATGAAAATGCAGTAAAACTATATGTATGTATGTATATATGTTTTTGCTATGCTAGTTTGTATGTATTCTCATACAGTTGCAACATGCTGTAATTAGTATAATAGTTTTGTTAATCTAATAGTGCAGTTAAGTCCTTCAAATAATCGAGAGAGTTTTAGTGTTGGTTATTATATCAAAACATTAAGAGTGACAAGCGAATCGATTTTCGATTGTGTGTTAGTTCAAATTTATACTTCTCGTGTCATAAGCTACTTGACCACATCCAACAATTAGTAATATAATATTTCTACAGTGATTTCACAGTGAAAGTTGGAAACTAACTGAAACTTCTTCTAATAGTACGTCATCTAATACTATACTAATAGATAACTAAAGCTTGAATAAAGATATCGAGAATTTATCTGATTTGGTGACAAGATAGCGTGAAATTGGTCTGCGGCTTTCTTTTGATAAAAAAATTATTAGCATTGATCTCCAACAAAGACATCTTTATTTCATGGCTTTAATTCCAACAAAATTGAAAGCCAAATGTATGCCCAGACGCGGCCGTTCATAACCTTCCCTTACTTGTGGTGCACAGGTATAGAGTTATGTTGGCACTGCTATATTTTATATTTAAAATAAAATATTCATATATTGTATATACGTATTTATATTTGCACGGCATATTTTTGCTGCAGAGCAAATGGCGTTGAAGTATTAAAATTTTGGCGTGACTGCGGAAATTTTGCGTTTGTTTGTATAATAAAAATATATGGTAGACGGGGTGGATTTTTAGCTGTGTACGTATATTATTTACTCCAACATGCATAAATAAAATTTTGAAATATTTGAGTAAAGTGAGCAGTTGACTGCTGGTGCCGATAGCAATATTTGCATATAAAACATGCATGCACAAATACATACTTATGTATATTGCTTAATTGCGGGCAACTAGGATTTACTTTTCAGCGCTCCTTTTTGTGAATTTCTAGGCACACTTAGTGCCACTAATTTCGTAAGCAAAAACACATTCGTGCTATAATGGAGTTAAGGCACTGGCCGTTAAGAACTTTACTTTAATGGCTTTGAACCGTGAAAATTCTGTGTGCAAACTGAGGAAACGTATACGTGCATAGTATATCAAATAGTTTAATACATATTTTCAATTTAAAATTTCTTAAAATTTAGTTTCATTATATTCTTGATATAGAAGAAGGTTCTATAATTTTTTTAACCTTTTTATTTTGAAGCCATATTTTAAAAGTTGAGCTGAGTTTTATTTATAATCGGAATTTATTTCGATGCTTTTAGGATAACTTTAAGACTTAAAGTAAGATCTTATCTACGTTCATTGATCTAAAGTAGATTAATGATACATTTCCATGTTATATTGTAATTGTCTTTAAGCAACTGAAGAGAACGAAGAAAAAGTTTTAAAATCGCCAACCTCACCGCTAACTTTAATTGAGGCGCAAAAATATTATAAGGTTGCCAACTGCTGGAAACACTAAGAGAAAAAAATATGTGATAAACACAGTCCAATGAGGATTTCAAACTACAGAATTTTCAGAATGTTGATAAAAATATTTTTAAAATGAGTTGCCACCTGTTTACTTTTTTGTTTCTTAAACTACTAAAATAAATAAAGTACTATAATTTTGTTTCTAAGTAGATAAAATCTGTCAAGAACTATTTTGAGAATGGTTTTTAAAGCTTATATAAGACAAATAAATTTATAATTAACCAGCTGTTTTGAAATTTAAATTCAATATTAAGTATTATAACATGAGTATCAGAATAAAAAGCTTAAGAAGTCTTAACTTTGCAAATATATTTTAAAAAGTTTGGCTCCTGATTATTATTATGCAGGGTATATTATGTTTTCCACGAAGTTTGTAATACTATTAACCATGTTCGTTTTTTTGTATATATGCGAATTACTTCTATTATTTTTAACATATCGATCTAAAATTCTACGCAGGTCCTTTCTTAGCAAGAATCAGATTTAGACACTATAGCATATACATAGTTGCCATTCAAATGATCGGATTCAAGTGCTAGTATATAAAGCTTTTTAATTTGAAGAGATATGTTCAAGAAATTTGGCATGGGTTATTGTTGAATTCCCGAAAATATTGTTGAGATCTGGCAGCTGTAGCATATAGCGGGGAAATACTTAAAGGTGCTTCAAACCTACGATATATCATTACCAGAGATAGAGGCTCTCTGAATTTTATTAAAAAACATCACGTCTATCACGTCTTGATTATAGATGTAAAGTCAACTGAAAGATCGAAAATATTGACAGGATTATACCAATTTATGGGACAAGCTATAATCCGATCGACAATTTTTGGGCGTAAGATGAAATAGCTCAAGGGAATTATTTGTAATTTTTTTATTATTTGGTATTTGTTAATTCTGTTTACTTCATTGATCTTTGATTTGTATATTGTAAAGTGAAAGAATCAGTTGGAACTTAAAAGTTATATTGGAAGTAGGATGGTTGTCACCCGATTACGTCCATTTTTATAGTATATGATAGGAACTTTTGCATAACGTCACACATCACCTATCCTGAAAAATAATTTCATCTAAAGGCGGACGGTGCCATCCTCATTGTCCAATTTAAACGACTGTTCCTATAAAGTGGCGCATTTATTCAGTAAGTATCGCACTTTTAGTGGTTTGTAACTTCACCGTTATATCGGGAGTAGGCGTGGTTATTACCTTATTTTACCGGTTTTCAGAGTGAACGAAGAAGTACTTAAAAGAGAGCGGTTTGGAATATATTGACATTTAACCAATGAGAGGACAAGGTCATGTCCAATTTAAAACTCTTTTCAGCTCTCCGGTGTCCCACGCTACTCCGATCCGGTGACAACATTACAGTTTTGTATCTTAGCTGTGACATGGATTGGTCTGATTACGCCCATTTGCAATACCAACCCTCTTTGGGGCCCAAAATCAAGTACCAATTTTTATCAAGATACCTTAAGTTTTACTCAAGTTATCGTTGGAACGGACAGATCGACAGTCACCTGGATTACAACTCGTCTTGATTATTTAAATATATGTATATAACTTGATTTGTTTAGGCGATATGTACAGTGTAGAAAACAATGTGAATTTTGCTGTATTCAGAAATCAGATGTTATGGAGTAATTGATCCTTTATTCCAATAGGAATTTTATGTGACTTTATATCAAAATGTGCAAAGAAACATAAACCTTTCCTAGAACCTTTCTCTCGAAAACTCGTAACGTCTACTCATCAGATGTTGTCATTGTATATGCCTCTATTCCATAAAGCAGAGTTTGGTTTTTGTTCGTCGAGAGAGGACTTTAGTTACTCAATCCGAAGTAGCACCTGTTGGCAAGAGTTATTCTGTGTTGGATTTCGAGGCTGACATTGTTGTTGCTGTTAATGCTGGTTCCAAGATAGACGAAATTATCTACGACTTCGAAGTTACGACTGTCAACAGTGACGTGGGAGCCTAGTCGCAAGAGCGACGACTGCTTGTTTGATGATAGGAGATATTTCGCCTTGCTCTCGTTCTCTACCAGACCCATTTGTTTCGCTATTTGTTACCTCGGTTATTACAGTGTAACAAGTAAAGAAGAATATCAAAATGAGTAAAAAACATTCTTTTAAGAAATAAGTTGCGCTTTGTGAAATATTCCTAACATTTATCGTTAAGCGTACTGAATCAAAAGAAGAATGAAATAATTAAATTGAAGTAGCAAATGCAAACACACATTGTATGGTTCTTACTAAAGAAAAGGAAGCGATAATTGACAAAAAAGTCGCCTTTCATTTAAATAATAACTAGCTTTCGCTTCAGTTGGCAAAGCTGATGACGTACTGCATACAAATTATACACCTTTCCTTAAGGGGTGCCAGAATGAAATTAATTTAAAAGAATACATTGTAACAATGCTGCCAGAAGAAATATATGTATATCTGTATATATATATATATATGTAGTGAAACATGCACGACAACTGTAAAGGATAAGGAAATCTACGGAGTCGTAACTAGGGCAGCTGACATAACGAGCTATTTAACGCTACTTTGCAAATATATATTTATGTGCGTACATACGAGTAAATATATACACATACAATATTGTGTAAAAATTTACACATTTCAGTTGTTAAAAATTTCCTGATTACGGTTATTCAGAAATGCAGCAATCAGCGGACAGGTCATGGCAGGTCGACGAACGATCACACACATTGACTGATGTACTTAGTATAACATATGTGGAGTGGCAAAGGGGAGGGGAAATGCGTGCAAGTGTGTACACATTAACCGCCTTACATGTCCTTAATGAGCACCTGAATATATTGCATTTCGTTTTTCCTACTCGTTTGTTTCCGTGCCAATAAATGTGTACAAGCACAATGCAATGCCGGCAGCCATAATGCTTGCCAGCAGAGCGACAATAACAAATGAAAATTTCACACGAAAATAACAGAGAAAAGTTTGCACTCTCGGCATATATAGTACATTAAAAGCAAAAGGCAACATTAAATTTATATTGTGGCTGCAACAGAAATAACAACAACCGCAATGAAGTATATTGTACATTATGGATGCGAGTGAAAAAAACGTGACATTAATAAACTTGTTAAGAGAAGAATAGTTATCGATGACTCGCAGGACATACTGAGTTTATGGTGTAATTGGTTGCCGGGTTGCTACTTATCGAACATCAGCAATAAAATGGCTCGTGAAGTAATAAAGTGAGCAGCTCACATTTTCTCAAACATACAAATTACTTTGCACTTACTTTCTATTATGGAGAGGTCAATACTTTTGCGTTCGTGCGCAATCATACCTCGCGCAAAATATCAGGCATTCAATTGCTATAACCAACGATTTATGTATGTATACATGTTGTTTACAGCTGCAGCCGCAGTTTAATGTTGTAAAAATATTAAGACTGTTAAAGCAATATAAAAGAAATATATCCCTTCCCAGAATACTTCTACAAAAACTCATTTTGCTTTATTGCAGTTTAAATATAGTCTAGCAATTTTATAATTTAAAAACTTAAATTTATCTACAAAAGTCTTCTTACTTTTGAATTTTATTTGCTGAAGAAATTCGATATATAGTATATTGATTATAGTTACATACATAAAAAGTGGGGAAAAACTCCTTTATCGGCTATACTAGCTCTAAATGATGAATAAAGGAAAACTATTTTGTAATGTTGGCAAAAAGCTTCTCGAAATTAATGCTGTCAGTGGGGAAGTGCTAATTTATGTAGTTCCCGCAGAAAAGTTCTAGTTCGTTTATAGAAAAATTCACAAATAATTTTGACAAAGGCTGTATTTTATACCGAAACCGACCATAATGTTACAGTCAATTGAGAACGATATAAGGCCACGATTAATGTGAATTATGCTCGTATGGTGGATGTTGACGTGAACGACCTTTTGGTAGCTAACGAAACAATCAATTTATTTAAGGAAACTTTTAGTGAGTGCATTACCTCCCGTCATGGGCCTGTGGCCGCTCGACTATTTCAGTGGGGTTACCTGAAGTCATTTGTCTACGCAGATAAGCTTGAGATGATTGATGCCTTGAAAGATAATATTCGGCTAGTTATTGTTAGCAAACGGCCTCCCACCGCTTTAGAAGCTTCAAAAAATCGACTATTTTTTTGTTTTGCTTAAGTCTCTTTAAAAATAATCTAAGAATATGTCCCCAAAGTTTTAGATGGGAATTCGAAATATTTTCGATGCTAGAAGGGAAATAATAACCGAGCGTCTAGCAGACATATGAACGATTGGGCAGAAAGTGAAAACTTTGACGCGCGATTTCTCGGTTGTTCATTTTTACGATTTTGCTTAATTGGCGGGTAGGATAGAAAAAAAAAACTAAACGTCGTGTGGAATTGGGGCAAAGTTTATTATCTTTGGCATTAAATTAAAACAAGTGAAGTCTGAACATATTTTTAAACAACATAAATTTAAATTTATTTTTCTCCTCAAAAAAAAAGGTGGCTTTTAAATTTTTTAAAAATTTTAAAAATGTTACACTTTTTTTTGGATTTTTTTTAGCTTAACTAGAACATAAATTATAAAAAAATATGAATCTCTTTGAATTTTTTGTTTTCAATAGAAATTGCGACCTGCATCCTGCCCGCCGTTCGAAAAAGCCACATGCAGGTGTATCGGGCAATTGCTTCCCAAAGGCAGAATATCAAAAATTTCGTATCCAAAAAATTTGTAAATGATGTTTATAATATATAACTATAAGCCCTAGAAATTTCGCTTTAATGCAATTATTTCTTCCCCCCCAAAAAAAAAATCCTAAAGAAATTGATTTTTTAAAGCCTCTAAAGCAGGCTCCCTCCTTAATACTGCAAGAAAGTGGTCGAAAATTCGGCCTCTCGGCTGTTAGTTCTGCTTTCTTCAGACTAGATACGGAAACGATACAAATGAGTCTGGTAGTGAACGAGGGCAAGACGAAATATCTCCTGTCATCAAACAAGCAGTCGTTGCTCTCGCGACTTGGTTCCCACGTCACTATTGACAGTCATAATTTTCAACTCGTAGATAATTTCGACTATCTTGAGACCACTCATTAATACCAGTAACAACGTAGCTGCTTTGGACTGAGTAGGCAACTGAGAAGTAAAGTTTTCTCTCGATGAACAAAGACCAAACTCTACAAGTCACTCATCATCCCCGTCCTGCTATATGGGGCAGAGGCATGGACGATGACAACATCTAATGAGTCGACGTTACGAGTTTTCGAAAGAAAGATTTTGCGGAAGATTTATGATTCTTTGTGCATTCGCAACGGCGAAATCCGCAGTCGATGGAACGACGAGCTGTACGAGATTTACGACGACATTACCATAGTTCAGCGAGAATTAACATAGACAGCGGCTACGCTGACTAGGTCATGTCGTCCGAATGAATGTAAAAACTACAGTTCTGGGGGAAGCAGAGGAAGAGGAAGACCTTCACTCCGTTGGAAAGGAGGCCAGGAAATGTGGAGAAGGACCTGGAATCTCCAAGTGGCGCCAAAGAGCGAAATAGAAGAACGACTGGCGCGCTGTTGTAAATTCGACTACGATCGCGTAAGCGGTGCCTACGCCAGTAAAAAGGAAAAGTAACACAAAGATGATTTATTGATGAATGATTTGGAATTATGATTATTAAAATGTTTAATCGATTTTAATAATACCACGCAAATTGAGTGGAAAAAGTATGTAAATTATTATTGAAATGAATTATTACACGATCATTAAACTCTCTTGCGCTGAATAATTGTTTACTGCGTAATAAACTCTTCCTCAGTTAGTTGATGTGACAGTTTACTAAGTTAATTATGCTTTGACATTATTTAAAAGCTGTTACTACTATTGTTGTTCAACTTTGTTTTTATCACTCACCGTGGATGGCCCGTTGCAATTTAATTATTGCGCCAAAGTGAACACCAGTGGACCACGCCAATTGAATGACCTAAATTATTTTGTCCATCCACGTATACGAGCAGTTGAGCAGTCAAGCAGTCAACAGAGTCGCTGATCAACTGGACAAGAGGCATAACAATTGCTTTATAGCATGCCGGTGTAAAGTTGGCGAAGCGCGCCTTCTGTCCGATGGACCTTAGCGGCGAGCGCGGACATGCTCGTGCAAAGCAAAATTGCATGCTTTTAATTTTTAGTCCTTTGCCTGATTGCGAGCCGTGCTCGATGCAAATTAATCTCGCTGTGAGAGTTATTTTCCAGGTTGGAAAACGTGTCGTTGGTAGATGAATGGCTTTTGTTATGTCGTTTGACGGCTCTATGTAAAACGGTTGATTTTTTGTTATTAGTGGTTGGCGGTGGATATTGGAGAGTATTTGAAGTTAAGGCCCAACGTGCGTTCTCTATAACACACATCAAATGGGCATTGGCTTTTAAACGCTTGCCCGCCCACATGCACATACAATATTCCCGGTAAAACTACACCCATGACATGCAGGTCACCGGCGGTTTTGCATTTAATTTCCTCAAGGATAGTACGTGGTAGTTCGCATTAATCATAGTATATATGTGTAGCATGGTAGCACCGCAACAAATAAATATGGTATGCATACCACTAAGGTAATACAAAAGCAAACAGCGTATAACAACAAATTGACTAGAATTTTATGCTTCACTGGTGTATTGCAGCAATTGACGGCTGCGATAAGAGTACACCCGGTCGCCTGCAAGCGCAAAGTAGTCATATACAGTAGAGCGGGTAGAGCTTTTTTCTATATAAATGGTGGAAAATGTTCTAGAAACTATGAAACTAAAACCGGTTACCAACCAGTGATTTCCAAGACGAAGTTTATCTTTTAGGGATAACGTTCGTTGTTTGTAAATTTTGAGATATCCAAATGAGATTTTTGTAATCCCTAAAAGCTAAACTTCGCCTTAAAAATAGCTGCCTTGAAACCAGTTGTACACTACGCTTAGGAAAATTTGTTCAGAATGACCAGTAAAACATTTTCCGAATATACGATTTTCCGTTTTTTTCTGTCCTCTAAAAATTGATCCTCCGTTAATTGCGAGTTTTTATTTGTCATCCTTAAAGTTATACCAATTATAAGTAAAGTAATTAGTGACTTAGGTCTTAAAGTTGAGGCCACTGACTTCGAATTTCGGTAGTAAACTTTAATAATTTCGAGTCCTTGTTGGATCGTATATCTTTTCATGATGAAATGGCAAATCTTATTGAGAAATGTCGAAAGAGCGAGAAAAAATATGACGTCGTTTGCTGTCCCTATCGGCCTACTTTGTAGTGTTTCTATAGAAAACCCCGTTAGTTTCCGAAGACTTAACTCAGGCTGGTTGTGGTGGTGGTAATAAATCAATGTTACCCTAGCAGCTAGGGTTTCGAATCCATTTTTGTATTTTATAATTTAGGTATAAAAGAAAAATGAACTTCTAAATTTCCCGCAAAAGTTGTGCTAATTTCATTATTTGCCACTGTATCAAGCAATTTCAATTTATGGCCACGTATTCTGTTTATGGGTGGTATTAACTTTATTTATTGTGTCCAAACATGTTTACTCGCAAAGGACTCATTTAATGTTTACGTTCGAACTGACATTTACATGGAATTTTACACTGTGCTCGTACTGTTCATATTTTGTGCTTGCTAAATAGTTTATTCAACTTTGTCGTGCGGTCATTCAGAAAAGTTCACACTTTACGGCACTTCCTAGCTGGTTGGACACGTCACAATGGCCATTTTAATGACTCAAAGCACCTTGTCGCGGTTTACAGATATGCCGGTAACGAATATCAAACCTTTTAATATCTACATACGATGGCATCAAAAATGTTAGATCAAAATTTCTTTTGTTCAAAATCGGCATTATGTTATCTAGCTCTTGTCACCTGGTGGTACTTCGAACAACAATTGTAACAAGTAAAGTCCGCTTTCGACGAATAAAGACCAAATTCTATATATCACTCATTATTCCCGTCCTGGTTTATGGTGCGGAGGTATGGACGATGACAACATATGATGAGTTACGAGTTTTTAGAGGAAGGTTCTGCGGAAGATTGATGGTCCTTTGCGGATTGGCAACGGCGAATATCGCATTCGACGGAACGATGTGCTGTACGAGATATATGACGACATTAAACTAATTCAGCAATATTGTCTGAATGGATGAAATCACTAAAACTCTGAGAGTATTCGACGCAGTGCCCGGCAGCGAAAGCAGAGGAAAAGAAGACCTTCACTCCGTTGGAAAGACCTGGGGGAGAAGGACCTGGCTACACCTGTCTGAACTTGGAACATTGGCGCCAAACAGTGAAAAGGTAGAACGATGAAGACACCGCGTAAACGGTGTCTACGCCAATAAAGAAAGAGGAAGAACTTTTTGAGCCCCCAGACATGGACTATGATAACCTCCGTGGAAACCGATCTATGAATTAATGCTACATATCTAGATGATTTCAATTATTTTATTAAAATTGCGAGAAAACATGTTTGGTTTCATGGTAAATGTAAATACAGTATGCTCTTCCTTGCTCTAGCCGCAATATAATGATTTCATATTTTCCAGTTTACTTTATTCCGTTAATGGTGGTAAATATGCTTGATAAATATTTTAACGAAAATAAGTTTATAAGGCACTCGAAAAGAAATAGGAAAACTAACTTCAAGTTAATCCACTCAGATAGCAGAGCGGCGATGCTAGCCTTGAACGTCGTTTACAGTGCATTCAGGGCTGGTCGAAGAGTCCTTAACCTCGATATAAATAGAATCGAATGTCTTTGTGATAAGACTGTATGGATGCCAGGCTAGGAATCGCAGGAAACTGTAAAGCTGATGAGCTGGCAAGGAATGCCACACTAGTGTCGGTAGATTGGGAGCGGATCGGTGATCCCGTATCCTCTTGCGGTCTACTACTAAATAGCTGGGCTTCACGGAAGCTTGGTCAGTGCTGGGACACATACAGTACATGCGCAGAAGCGGCCCAAGATCGATGGCAAAAGATCAAGTAATCTCTTTGCCCTCAGTAAGGCTAGCCTCTCTCTTGTAATGAGGCTTTTAACGGACCATTGTCCTATTGGCGTCCACGTAGTAAGGCTGGGAATCCTAAGAGACGTCATCTGCAGAAACTGTATTAAAGAAGATGAGGTGGAAAAAACTCAACACTTCCTTCATGACTGTACCGCGTTTGGGAGGTCAAGACTTAAACACTTGGGTGCGCATACCTTCGGACATCCCACCGAGTTGGCCGAAGTGAAAATTAAACGCCTGTGCAAGTTTGTATTGGTTACTAAGCGTTTTTCTAATTTATAGTTCAAACATAGGAGTTCTTCTTTTCTATGGCATCACAAAGGACTACATATAGTAGTCCACGTGCGATATTTTGATCAGCAATCTAACCTAACCTAACTGTAAGTTCTTGTGTATTTTTCAGATTTCTAATAAAAACAAAAGAAAACTCACAAGTTATATTTTAGACCAAATAATTTATGATTATAGTTAATTCTCTCTTTCGCATTAAATTATTTTCTCTATATTGTTTTTTGCTTATTCTTATCGTATACTCGGGCCGACTAATAAATGTTGATTATTTGCAATAAAATGCTCAAGTAAATGTAAATCGTATTACCCTCCTACTCTAATAGAACTCAATTGGTATTAATTATATACTTATACAACTATATACTTGTACAGTTATTAACATACGCCTTTGAACTAACTGATTTGCTTTAGTTTAAGGGTTTGAGGAAACTCTCTTATGTAATCGCCTTACTTGATTGCAATTATTTCGCCATTTGTCTGCGTGCTTTCACTAAATTAGTACCGTAATGAATTTAGACTTCCACAAATAAACAACACAACAGTGGCAAAGAGCATTTCAAGAAAATAAAGGAATCAACAGACATTATCGCAAATAATGGAGGAAAACTTGGCGAATATTTAATTAGCACTTGAAATGAAACTTCAACCTTCTAAGTGTTTCGAATTCAATAGCTTAAGTGCAGTCAAGCAAATGCGTCGGTGGTGCTTGCTCACATTTTGCAACTGCTCACTCGTCCGCCTAATTTAATTTCGCCGCCAACGCCAGAGCAAATGAAATCGAATTGAATCGTGAGTAAAAGTGTAGACGTGCTTATGTAAATAATTGCTTCAGACTTCGTACTAGTAACAGGTTGGGAAATTCTCCATGCATCAGCGGTTGTACAGCGAATGAACAGATAGTAATGGTTAGGTAAAACGTGGCAAGTGCTTCATGAAGTGCGATTAAAATCATTTTAGGTTGAAAATTTTGCAAAATTATTTATAAGATTTCAAAATAGAGTTTGCACTGTGCTTTACACTTGAGTTGAAGCGAATGCAATGCTGTTGCGCGTAGTTTTATATGACGGGAAGGTCTAGTTTGGCGAAACTTTGCTTCTATTGATTTAGTAATTGAATTGAATTTGACTTCAAAAAGTAGAAAAGTCAATATCTGATTTCACACCAATAGTCGAAAAAGTCTTTTCGTATTTTGTGAATAGATATCGTTGCAGTCGTATATCTCCAGTACCTACCAATCAGAGCTTTAATCTTCATTTAACCAAAAAAAAAAAAATATAAATTCGGAGAAGTTGAATACAATAATTATTTTACAGCTGTTCAATAATGAAGAAATTCGCTATATTTTGAAATTTTTGTATAATAAAAAGAGAAAAATGCCACGTAAGCCACCAATGAAATTAGTGAAGTTTACGAAGACGATGCTGTATCAGTTCGTGTAGCCGAACAATGGTTCGCTTGCTTCCATTCTGGGAATTTCGATTTACACTGATGGAATAATGTCTCTAGCGGAAAAATGGCAAAAAGTGGTCGACCAAAATGGTACATATTTGTTTATTAAAAAAAAAAAATAAGTTGAAGTTTGATTAGAAATACGAAAAGACTTTTTCGACTACCCAATATTTAGTTCTAATTCTATCTTTAATACAAAATTTAATTGCTTTATTGGTATTTGTAATACTCTAAAAGTAGAGCCTTTTGCTTTCACAAAAACACTGATAAATGCAGTCGCAGAACGAATATTTCTTTAAATAATTTATTACTTTCTCGCCGGCAATGCGAAATAACTGTTTCAAGGTTACTTCCAAACAAATAAAGTGGCACACACAACACGTTAGACACACATAACACAAGTTTTGATGGAAATTGAAAATAAATATTTTATGAGTACGCCAACTTTATAGCAATACTGAAAGTTTTGTGTAAATGCAAATATTTAAAAATTGTGGGTCAAATATTTTGTAAAATAAAGACAGCAATGAAAAAGTCTAAAATAAAACCAATTAAATAAAATAAAAATAATAAAATTATTCCAGATGAACAGAAATATTCTTATTTAATAATTTCAAAATTCTTGAAAATTGCAGGTTTTCAATAATTGCATATTGATTTTTTATACGCCTCTTAACAACAATTTAGAAGAAGGAGACGTATGAAAAAATAACGAAAGTAACATTTCTTTAAGAAATTTTGTCACTTTGACCGAATTTTTACATAGTTTTATTAAAAATAATTGTTGCAAAATTTCAGTGAGAGCATTCGTACTTCGTCTGCATTAAAGTTTTACTTTGACTTCACCTTAACAATGTTAAATTTATAATCTCATGTGTCGTGTTGCTTGATTTTTATAATAAATCTTTTGCCTTAGGTACAAATGTACTCCTTATACATTCCCACACATGTTTGCATGCGAAAGTATTTCGTTCGATACGTATACGCCATGGCTTGCCAAGTGCTACCAACGCAGTGAGTAAAAACAGCAATGCTGATATTGTGAGGAAGTCAAAGTGTCTTAAGTGACATTCAGAAAACAAAATAGCTTTGTAACAATGTTTGCAAGGAGCATTCGTTGGCACGTGCGCTCATGAGGGTTGTGCGAGGCATTTTCATAACTGATTAGCCCATTAAATATTAAAATGTGTGAGTGTGTTTAATGTGTTTTAATGTTGACACATGACATATTAATTTGTTAGAGAAGCAGCCATTTGTGGAAAACTTTGGTAATTATAAGACGGTCGTGTGACTCAGAAATTATACACTGGAGCAAAGCACGAATTTTTTTAATATACATATGTGAAGTTAAAATGACTTAGATTATAAATTTATTTAGAAACAAAACACCATATATACTTGAAAAACTGTGGAATCTCTTCAAGGGGATGGTTAAGGTTTCCATGGTGAAAAAATGACTTTTTTTGTGAATTTATTTCTTACATATGAATTGAGTAGTTTTATTCGAATTTTTTGTACATTATTGACGAGATCACATTATGACTGGTAAAGTCACATCACATCGCGGTCTGAGCGTCCCCTAAGCACTAACCAGGCACCGTGTCTGCTTTTCTTTTAATGAGCTAGCTAACAGCCAGCTTCCCACGACATTACATATGACTGTTAAATCACATCATATCACGGTGCGAGCGTCAACTATGTACTGACCATGCACGGTGCATTCTTTTCTTTATAAAGCGCCAGCTAACAGCCAGCTTCTCGCGAGATTACACTATGACTGTTAAATCACATCACATCGCGGTCTGAGCGTCCCCTAAGCACTGACCAGGCACCGTGCCTGCTTTTCTTTTATAGAGCCAACTAACAACCAGCTTCCCGCGAGATTACATTCTGACTGTTAAATCACATCACATTGCGATGCGAGCGTCAACTAAGCATTGATCAAGAAACGGTGCGTGCTTTTTTTTTATAGAGCCAACTAACAGCCAGCTTCCCTCGAGACTACATTATTACTGTTAAATAACATGACATCACGGTGCGAACGTCAACTAAGCATTGATCAAGAAACGGTGCGTGCTTTTCTTTTATAGAGCCAGCTAAGAGCTAACTTCCTGCGGGATTACATTGTGACTGCTAAATCACATCACATCACGGTGCTAGCGTCACCTGTCTACTGTAGCACTGTTCTTGAATTTTTCGGTTCGATGTTATTTAGGACATTCTATGAAGATATTTATACCACGAAGTTTGTACCATCCAGAAGGTCCCTATTAAATAAATATATAAATCATCAGCATCACTAGCTGAATCGGTTTAGCTATACGCTTGTCTGTCTGTATATAGGTGAACTAATTCCTACATTTTTGCGACGTCGATCTAAAACTTCGCGCACGCGCTTTTTCCCTTAAGAAGCTGCTCATTTATCGGAACCACCGATATCGGATTACTATAGCATGTAGCTGTCATACTAACTGAACTATCCAAGTCAAGTGTTTGTATGGAAAACTTTCTTATTGGAAAGGTATCCTCACGAAATTTCTTCTTCTTCTTAATTGGCGTTCGCACCGCTTACGCGATTATAGCCGAGTCAACAACAGCGCGCCAGTCGCTTCTTCTTTTTGCTACGTGGCGCCTATTGAATATCCCAAGCGAAGCCAGGTCCTTCTCCACTTGGTCCTTCCAACGGAGTGGAGGTCCTCCTCTTCCTCTGCTTCCCCCGGCGGGTACAGCGTCGAATACTTTCAGAGCTGGAGTGTTTTCGTCCATCCGGGCAACATGACCTAGCCAGCGTAGCCGCTGTATTTTAATTCGCTGAACTATGTCAATGTCGTCGTACATCTCGTACAGCTCATCGTTCCATCGAATGCGATATTCGCCGTGGCCAATGCGCAAAAGACCGTAAATCTTTCGCAGAACCTTTCTCTCGAAAACTCTTAAGGTCGACTCATCGGTTGTTGTCATCGTCCAAGCCTCTGCACCGTACAGCAGGACGGGAATTATGAGCGACTTATAGAGTTTGGTTTTTGTTCGTCGAGAGAGGACTTTACTTTTCTATTGCCTACTCAGTCCAAAGTAGCTGCGTTGGATTACCAGGCTGACATTGTTAGTGGTGTTAATACTGGTTCCTAAATATACGAAATTATCTACAACTTCAAAGTGATGACTGTCAACAGTGACGTGAGAGCCAAGCCGCGAGTGCGACGACTGTTTGTTTGATGACAGGAGATATTTCGTCTTGCCCTCGTTCAGTGCCAGACCAATTTGTTTTGCTTCCTTGTCCAGCCTAGAGAAAGCAGAACTAACGGCGCGGGTGTTAAGGCCGATGATATCAATATCATCGGCATACGCCAGCAGTTGTACACTCTTATAGAAGATGGTACCTTCTCTATTTAGTTCTGCATCTCGAACTAGTTTCTCCAGCAGCAGATTGAAAAAGTCGCACGATAGAAAATCGCCTTGTCTGAAACCTCTTTTGGTATTGAACGGCTCGAAGAGGTCCTTCCCGATCCTGACAAAGCTTTGGGTGTTGCTCAACGTCAGTTCACACAGCCGTATTAGTTTTGCGGGGATACCAAATTCAGACATCGCGGCATAGAGGCAGCTCCTTTTCGTGCTGTCGAAAGCAGCTTTGAAATCGACGAAGAGGTGGTGTGTGTCGATTCTCCTCACGAAATTTGGCTTAGCTTATTTTCCAAGTGAACGTTACAATCTCCGAACAATTTGTTTGAACCGAACCACTATAGCATATAGCTGCCATTCAAACTGGCCAATGAAAATCAAGTTCTTATATGGAAGCTTTTATTTGTGAAAGGTATTCTAGCTCCGATGAAACCGAAGTTAACGTTTTTTTTGTTTTTATTCAAATTAGAACGGCAAATAAAGTTTGAAAATAAAATATATTTTTAGCCGACATTAAATATTTTGATGTGAATATGAATTTTGAATTTCCACAATTTTACCTTTGTGTCACTTTCAAATGCTAACACACTGAAGATTTCCATTCCATTAAAAAAAATTAAATGTAACCCTTTTTTTAAAACTCAAATAACTTTGCTAACTAGGACACTGCGTTGCCACAATACTCTACTTATATGAAAATTGGTGTGTATTTTTAAATGCGGCCAGAAATATTGATTTCTCATGAACACCATCGCATTAAAAAGCAATAAAATTTGTAAAAGTGTGTTAAGGTTTTAAATACTTCAAATAACTGTGTGGTAGTTGTGCAACAATACTCGTGTGTTTGCCGCATTATACTTTATTGTGCATGCAACGTGGCAATTAATATGCCACACAACTACAAATCCAATAATAATGTGCATGAAATACGTGCAAACATAAAAAAATACCAACAAAATTGCAATATAAAATGAAACTACTACATAAAATGGTGCGTGCGGATGAATGAAGGTAATAAATTTATGTGTGTGCACGAGGCGAAATAAATAATAGCACTTAGCGCCCATACCAAAGCGAAGATCCTTGCGCCGATAGCCAGTACCCAAGCCAGAATGCGATGACGATGCCCGTACACTTAGGATACGAGGTTGTGCCAAACGCTTGAAGCGCTGCAGCAGCGTACCTATATACCCACGTGACGATGATGACGATTTATGCTTTTCAACAAAATGCAATGGATTTGCATTCAGTCGACTATTGTTAGCTGCAGGCAAGCGCAATGCATAATGCGTCAGATTAGTAGTAAAAGTGGATGTAGTTAGGCCTTCTGTGGCAGACAATCCTTTACCATGATTTTGCATTGAAGCTAACATTTTTACCATTCCATTCATTTACATTTGTTATGTTCGGGCATTTAGTAATAAGCAAGCATATTTAACATATATTTTGTGTGTTTTCACAGATGCATGATGTTAATGAGAGAGAAAAGAGAGTATAAGAAAGAAATTCGCAATATGAATGAATAGGCATTGAAAGCATTTAAATTTGAAATCGTACATATTCATATACATATGTAGGCAATACTGTGTATGTAAGATGTGTATGTAGTTTTTTTGCCCCATTTTTAAATATATTGTATATATGTACATATATACAGAGGTACAATATCACAGTACTAGTATGGTTATGTAAAAAATGGCAATAAGTTTACTTACATTTAACACGCAGCCAAGTGTAGGCGCTTTTCTCGCCCGCCTCGTTGCTGGCTAGACATTGAAACATTGCCGAATCCTTCAGAGTAAGCTTTTTGATGCTCAATGAATTATCTTCCAGCAGGGAGTATCTGAAAAAGCAATTAAGCGCATAAAAAAATGGCTACTCCACTCTCTACAGGTGTGTACATGAGGCCAGCTACTTTGTTCCGCTACTCATACCATATAATGCACACTCAAGTATCGCATACTTACTTTCCATCATTCGTGTCGACAGGTTCCGCATTCTTGTACCATTTCACCACAGGCATCGGATCGCCAACGACGTCACAGGGCAGCGTAACCAATGCACCGAATTCACCAAACGTCTCAGTGCGCATTTGTGTGAAGAAGGTAGGTGGTTCCAGCACCTCTACTTTGGCGTTGACAGTGACAGTATCATAGCCACCGCTACGTAGTCGCACTTGACAAGTGTACTCGCCAGAATGTGTTAAATTAGCTGAAAGCAGTGACAGCGAACGATTCCACGGATCATTTAAAGTATGCGGAACTCCCGCATTCTCAATAGGTATGCCGTCCTTCAGCCACAGCGTCTCCAATTCATGCAATGGTCGCGCATTGGCAATGCATTCCAAGACTGCCACCTGTTCGCCGCGTTTAACTTTCATATCTTGCGGATGAACAACGATTTCAGGTGCTACTTCAATATACGGATCTCCGCTTACATTCAATTGTATAAATGCGCTGTTCTCCTCCTTGTCCAATTGCGTGTTTATTGCACGCGCGCGATACGCCTTTCGATCATTCTCATCGGCGCTGAGTATAATTAGTTGATTGGATTTGGTCTCGGCATATTTGATGTCATAGTTCAATGGGCCGTCCACTGTTTGCCACATGACCAGTGGTGAAGGTTGCGATTCGATGGGTGGTAAATCGAAAATGGCTGGATGCCCTGACGTCACTGTAAGATGTCCCAGTGTGGTGTTCTCGAAAATGCCCATATCTAAACGGTGAAAAGAAGGAGAAAAGCAATGTAGAAGAGGCTGAGAAAATCAACTAATTAATGTTAACATCGAATATTTGAACATTTTGGCCGCTAAGTGAATATTAGAAATTTTAACTCAATTATAATAATTCCTGTGAAATTATGAAAATTGTATTCCCAACTTTGGTTTAGAAGGCATTATTCGACAATTTATCGAAAATTAATACTGGAACCCAATTTACAAATAAGTTTTCTTATTGTATTCAGAACCAATTTTTTCTATTTTTGTCTAGAATAATATTTTGAAAGCCCACTGAAACTTATCATTTTTCAAATACTTACATGCGACTTCGATGTCGATTTTTTCACTAAATATCGAGCCGGCATCGTTTTTCGCTATGCACTGATAGCTGCCAGCATCCTCTCGTCGGGTTTTTTGCAAACGATAATACTGACTGGAAGAGAAATCGGTGATTGGTATCCCATCTTTTAACCAACGATATGTGGGTTGTGGGTAGCCTGAAAATAAAATAAAAATAAATAAAATAAGAACACAATTATAAAAGATAGTGAATAGTAATATAATAAAAGAGTAAAAAAGTTGAATAGAATATTTGTATGTCATAAAAGGAAAAAATTAAGTCTTGCGTTACTTAGTCAAATGCTTAAAGGAAGCCCAACTTCCGAGCATTTATTAAAAATAGCTTTGGAGTGGTTAGTTTATGTAGAATTGATGAAATCTTATACATAGGCATTACAAGACATTTTAATATTTGTTTGCTTGGTTGAAAATAGGGGCACATGAGCGCTGGAACGCAGGAGGTTGCAATTATGACATCATTAGGCTCATTGTGCTCCCGGGCAGTAGGCAGTAACTAAATTAAGCTTTGTCTAGCAACTCAAGGGATTTGTTAAAAAAGCTCATTCTTTTTCGCCCCAGATTCCCAGTGTCTCTTAAGTTAGAGAATTGTGAATGCTGCACATTCGCATAAATAATCCAGAGTCTAGAGAAAGTAAAAGGTTTTTGGTCTGTCCACCATCAACGCTACCCTAAAGTAACTTTGTGGTATGTCCTGTGTTGATAGTGTTCCAAGAACTGAGGACCTAACCAATGAGGCTAAACACTAGAAAGTTTATGGACTTGCTGGTTAGATGAAACGCCCACGTGGTACCTTTTGTTAAGCCCATAATTTTGACCTAAAATATTGATTTAGTTTGAAGCTGCCTTCTGCATATGGTTTACTACAGAACATGTCCGATCCTGTCACTAATTCGCCCTTTGATTCGCCAGTGAATATGTAGATTCCGCCGTTGCAACTGTTGATCATCGAATCATTAGTCCTGCCTCATTGTTCATTTGTATTTGTATTGGCCGGATGTCGAGGATAAATTCAAGACCTTTTGTTGAGGGGGTTTTAATTTCTCGCTTAATCCCAAGGAAGGAGGCCCGTTGCAATTTTTCGATAATATCATATCTCCGCCCCATACTAACGTACGGTCAGAGTATTAGTGTAGAGCCAATAGGTTTGATTGTGATTCATATGTCCATGATTAGGCGGTGGAAGTATCACTCATTCAGTTATAGCTTCCAATAATCCATTCTCAGAGTGATATATTCTTATGGTACCTAAAAAGAATCCACTGTAGTTCCTAGAATTCATTATCGTTCAATTGTAGTTTATTTATAAACTTTTCAAACTTAATTCAAACACATTCCCTCTTCAGTTTAGGGGACAAGAAAAAATCACAGGGGGCCAGATCTGGGAAATACGGTGGCTGCGTCATCATTAGTGTGTTGTTTTTGGCCAAAAAGTCGCGCACAAGCAACGATGTGTGTGAGCAGGGGCGCTATGGTGGTGCAAAAGCCAATTTTTGTTCCGCGTTTCTGGCGGATTGCTTCGCGCAAATTGCGCATAACTTGCAGGTAATATTCCTTATTGACCGTTCTTCCCTGTGGCAAGAACTCATGATGCACCACGCCCCTGCAATTGAAGAAAACTGTCAGTTACGATTCGCGATACTTTTTGAACACACCTCGTACTATTGTGGTATATTTTATAATGGCCAAAGCGATATTCTCGAAAACTGTAAGGCTAATAAACTTGTTAGGACAGGTATCTCAGTGTCAATAACCGTAGAAAGAGAGCAGGTAGTAGCTCCGTTGGCTTCCTGTGGTCTGGTATTGGACCGCTAGACTTCAAAGCAACTTCTAGAGAGCTCTTCGCTCTTAGCAAAGTTCACATTTCAATGGTTATAGGAGTTTTAACTGAACGCTGCGCCATCGGTATTCATGCCAGCTGCATCAGCTACTGCCAGAATAAGTCAAAAACATCTCGGGCCGCATACACTTCGAAATCCAGGTGGTATAGCAAAAATAGACATAAAACACCTTAGCAGTTTTGTGATACGTTCAAGGGGCTTTCTCAATAGCTAATATATAGCCACTGGAATTTTTCATTTGGCTGCAGAAAGAACTGAATGAACAGTCTAAGTGTAATTTCTCCGGCCCGATGACGGATCAGCCATCTAACCTTTATATATACTATATATTAGTATAATTGCTTCAAGTTCTAAAATTCGTTCGAATATTTAAATGATTTCATTACGCATTAAGTTAAAATCAAAGTCTCAGAATAAATCCAGGATAATTCGGTTACTTCCAACCTTTTTCTCTCAATTATTAAAAGTAATCAAATAATGTGAAAATTTTGGAAGATTCCGCTGGATCTATCCTTGAGGTCATTAAATATTAGAACTTTATGTTAAATACAGTTTTTGAAAATTCTCTATCATTAACGCATCTTACTAAATATTGACGGCGTAGTTCGTTAACGTTCCTTTCAGTCGTTCTACTTTCTTCTTCATCACACGAGTGAATATATTCTTTGTATTCAGTTTAAATACAAATTACTGCATATTTTGCGATATACTTTCCGGCTTTTAACACAAAAGACTCTACTACTATTCACTACTACAGATTGCATTGTAGATGGCGGTGGCAACCGTGGCCAGTTGCAACTATGTATCACCTGAATAGTTGTGCATATGTAAGATCAGGTAAGAAAGGTAGAGGGTATTTGGCGCGTAGACGAATTTCCTTCTATACTAAACATCGTCGCACATTGTAGTTGCCTAATGAAGACATGAATAAAATATCAGCTACTGTACGCAACCATTCGCTGCTGCTGCATCGTTCCAGTTGCTGCTCACCACTTGATTGCTTTTATGTGCGCTATCATCCTGGTGATTTTTACAACTTTTTAACTTAAGCGTACGTTTAGCTTTTGTGCATAACGTTATTTTTCACATTCCTTTTTCCCAACTATTTTCCATTCCTTTTCATTGCAGGCGAATACAATTTTCAATGGGATTCTTAAAAGTCAGTGCATTAGGCGCTCAGCTGTTGCATAAGTTTCCGTCGCAGTCTTCCTGCTAAATTCCCTACACACTTCCATCTATGACCGCATTAATCCCAAATAAGCTGAAAAAGTTTGCACTTCGCCTTAATTTCACCTCAATGCATAGCTGTTGCAGCTACGACTAAGAATAAGGCACTTTTGGTATATGACTGCTGCTGTCACCTTTTCATGTTCGTGTTATGCACAGCACTTGCCTGCTTCAGCTGCTAAACGTTTCGCTTGTCCAACGTTATGCCATCTCCATTGCGAAAGTAGTTGACGTCACTGCAGCTGCGGCAATTTTCATTGAGTTACGACAAATGCTTTAAATGATACTTGATACGTGCAACATGCAACAGCAGACTATGTTTGCCATAAAAATAACAGCGTTTGCGTGTAGTTACTCTTTGTCTACCTTATATAAACGTGCCATGAGCGCAACCCTTTCTTTGGATAGTGAAGTAGTGAAGGATACTTGGTTAGTGTCATGCTGTAAGAGTTTGTGGCAACTTTAGTTTGTGGAATGCAGCTTTTTCGCCCAGCACAGACTGAAGAGCAAATGTGATAAACTATAATAAATATCTTATTAAGAAACTGGTTTTTGCTTTTCCTCCTCATTCTCGCACTGGAAGTTTCGGCTTGTTATAGTTTTTAGGACAGGCTACAATTGGGAAAGTGTCCACTGCAAAAAACAAGAGAACTCTCTGATTTTACCAAAAATGTATGTCGTAAAGCTCGATCCTTTCATTCTTGGAGTTAAATTAATAGTAGACCGAGTTGATTGCAAATTTATTGGGTCTATATTTCGGAATGTGCTTGGAATAGTCTTCTTCCAATATCTTAACCTTGGAAAGCTGAAATCCATCAACAGCGACTGTTATATAGCGATATTGAAACGTTTAAGGACGAGATGAAGTTAAAACTAACCCCAATCAAAAAATATCCTGGATTTTGGGTCATAGTGTCTGAATGTTGTTTTCTATCTTTGATATAACATACCCCAGAGAAAATAACCTAGTTGTGTTAAATCTTGATGGCCATTTCACTGGACCATTTCTCGAAATTAACGATCCAAACTTTGCGCGCAATGTATGTAGGTGCCAAACATGAGTCTTTTTGGAAATAGAGATCATTCGCGACCATTTCAGTCATATGGTCTACATCGTGTATCAGCGCTCGCTATTGCTGGTAACGACATTTCTTGGTGCATTTCGATTGAAATAAGGCCCCTTGATGCCACTATACAACAATCCGCACCGAAATGTTAATTTTTAGGTTCGAATTACATTTCCTGAACCACACGAGAATATTATTCACCCCAACAGCGACAATATTGTTTGAAATGGCAAACCTGAACGAATACACTTAAAAACATGGTCGCCACGGCCTGTCAAAATTACGTCATACCCATTGATAGACACTGTAGAGACAATGAATCGTACCACAAATGAATGAAAACGATGCCAAAATTACTCGAATTGGACTTCGAATATATTACGTATCCATAGTATTACCTGGAATTGGACTACAGGGGCTTTTTCCCGTACCCTGAGTTCAAGGAAATGCTCGATGGAAACATATTTTTGGACAAAGTAGAGGTAAACGACAATTTTTGAAGGACAAAAATTAAAAAAATTGCTGTCCGAGAGTTGGAAGACTTCGTCGTATGGCCAACGATGGAACCAGTATATACTAGAATTTAATTTTGCCAACAAAGCTAGGACTAATATCAACTTTTCTGCATATTTCATATGTACGGAGTAGATTCTCCAGTCAGTGTATGCATAGATATCTAAGAAAATTGTAACACCTTGAAGGAAGCGTCGGAGATTGATTCAGTCATGTCCGTCTGTCCATCAATTTGTATCTTATTAAGAAACTGGAAAGAACTCTCTCAGATATTGAGATATCGATCTGCATTTTTGTGCACGTTCTTTTCTCCCAAAGAAACTGCTCATTTGTCGGAGCCGCCGATATCGGACTACAATAGCATGTAGCTGCCATACAAACTGGACGATCGAAATTAAATCGTTGAATGGAAATGTTATATCTTCTATGACCGTATATAATTCGAGTTCAAAGTCCATAACTCGAATTTATAAGTTTTCATATTTAATTATACAATTATGTATATGGTATAATGAAATGTGTCATATTTCAAAGCAACGCTGAGCCTTTTAACGAGTGCAACCGAATGTCTCGGAATAGTAGTAACATACATTCATCTCTATACCCATATATGCGATGTACATATATAAATATGTACTACTATGTTTATATATACAAAACTTATGAACGGACATGTGTATGTTCCTGTGCAAATATTCTTTCTCTACCAAATGTCAACATAGGTATGATCAAAGCACTTGACTTTGTTGGGTTGTGGTAGCTGGCGGTAAAAAGGTCTGCGTTGTGACAAATGTGTTCGAGTGCATTACAAATGTTTAACTAAGCTTTGACGTGGGGTGAGAATAAAAATAACATAATATTTAAAAAATATATGTATGTAGTTATATATATGTAATGATTTAATCGTTGTGACTTTTTCCCTATCCTTCTTATCACTCATCCTATTGGAATCACTACGCGGTTGTCATATTTGGTTTGGTTTGGCGCATATTCTAATTTGTTTCTAAACACCGCAATTGATTTGTATATATCTTTATAAAAATAAATGTAGCAACGTTATCTATTTCTATGTCGTATAAATTTGAGCGTTGTGCCATAAAAGCTGAACTCTCTGAAAAGTATAGAAAAAGTTTTGAACTGCCGCCAATAGTTCACGCTAGACATTATCTATAAAATTTGCAGAGTTTTTCATGCTCTTCAACTTCAGTAAAAGTTTATGTATATTTTGCAACTGCTTGAAATACACCAAGTAGAAAAATGGCAAGATTACAATTCCTTTTTCGGTGGTTAGAAAACCATTTTATCTTGAATGCATTACCGAAGAGATTTTAATTTTGCAATTTTTTATACGATGGTTTTTACGGTTGATAGTTGAAATGCTACTATACAAGTACATAGACATTTGTGCACATTTTCGCCCAACACTCTAAACACATAATATATATATGTACATACTTACATATATGAAAAGAGAAAAGGAAGTTAGTTGGGCACTGCGAACTATGGATGGCCAAATTTCTTTTATGTAACAATGTACTCAATGTTTGACTTATATTTAAATTTTTGATGATTTGCGCATTTAACATACATATATGTAGGTAAATCGATCGAAATACGCGTGGTTATGACATAATTTAAGTGAATTATAAGTTATGCGCAGACAAAACTTCATATTTAATTTATTTAATGTTTAAAATAAAAAGTTAATCGAAAATAAGCATTACTTTAAAATTATCAAAAGTTTTAAACTATTCCATTTCACTTGTTTTGTCTTCTGACATTGATGTATCGTAAGAAGCAAGTAGTACGTGCAGCAATACTATACTGACCAATCGTGTTATTGTATCTAATTTTGGTGAGGATGCATCACTTCCGCTTCATTCAACTACTTGTTTTTGTTCATACTCGTATATAAAGGAAAATTTGCGATTAATTTGAGACATGAAAAAATAGAGAGCGTCTCCTTTTGTTTTTTTTTTTGGTTTGTATTGTGAATAAAGATTTTGATTATTGCTTAAAGCAGCTGCAGCATGTTATGGTGAATACTACTTATACAACGTATAAATGCTTAGGTTTTGATATCATGATGATCATCTTTTAATATATTGGGAAAGATCTTGTATTGTTGGCATTTTGCATTTAAATGAAAAGTGAAGGTGGAGTTCGTTCTTTTATAATGTTGGAATAATTGTTCGGATTTGTAAAGACCAACTTTCCATTGGTTTTTGGAATTCGCATCGGCCACGGTCTGGTAGCGACACACGCCTGAAGAATAGAGCCAATAGATCGGAGAAAGCTGCAGAAAATGTCAAGGACAAGGCTACAGGAAAACAATTGAGCCGCTCTTGTGCACTTGTCCCGTACTGGCCAGGCCACGCATCAAGCATTTAGTCTGTTCAAATTAGCGTCAAGGGCCGGCATGCTAAAGAAAGTCTTTATGTACTATATAACAGCACTCTATTTGGTACCGAAAAGAACTAAAACTGGTTTATGTGTATTAACCTACTGAATAACGTAACCTAAAAGTTTAATTTAAATTTGCATTTCAAATCTACCAAAATCCACTTACTATTCACATTACTTTTTGCATATTTGTAGGTATGCTTTTGTTGTAAAATCATTGCAAAGGTACTAGTTAAGTAGCAAAAAGGACTAAAACTGGTCCTCGGCGTGGCTCATTAGCCTACCAGACTAACCTAAGCTGGCCGTGGGTTATTATTGTAAAAACAGTGCAAAGGTATTAGTTAAGTAGCAATTTCGTAATCCTCTTAGAATTATGACGGAAAAGGGGAAAGTTAAAAAATACCGAAATGTTCATATTTGACATGTGCTTACTCAAAATGGTATTTATGAAATAGTATCATATTGTACTTTAAATAAGTAAGGAAAGGTTGTGTGTAACCGAAAATTTTATACTTCCGAACCGTTTCAAAGGCGGTAAATTATTTTCGGTTATTAAGTTGTGTCCTTTATGTTAAATTTCTTCTTCGAAATCTATATCGTCCCCTTTAAAGTAGTCCTCCAAGACCCCAGTACAATTGTGCCAACATTTTTTTCAATCCCCGAAACAGTTGTTAAAGAAAATTTCCAGAATAGTCTTCAATTGACTCAAACCGGCTTCCCCGGAACGGTGTATTGAGTTCGCAGAATAGCCAGAAGCAACACGAAGCTAAATCAGGTTAATACGGTGGTTTCGTCACGATACTGGGTGAAAGTTTGGCGAATAACTCAGAAGAATCAATGCAATATGCGACGGTGTATTATTGTGGTGAAAAACCAAGAGTTTTTGGCCCGTGATTCCGGCCACTTTTTACAAATAGTTTCGCGCAAACGACGCATAACACTTAAATAGTATTACTTACTATTACCATATCTCGATAATCGAAGAAAACTGTCAACATATCCTTGATTTCTCACCTGCTTTTACGTGTTTTTTCAACTTCGGCTCATCTTTGTCACGATATTCGGCCGACTGGTCGTCAGTTTCCGGGTTATTTGCATAGACCCAAGACTCAGCGCCAGTAATATTATGTTTCATGACATCCTGATAGTTGGAAAGCATTATTTTACAGACGTTAATGCAACGTCATTTTTCGAAAAAAATAAGTGATTTTTAAACCAATCGTCATTTCACTTTTTTAGGCCCAAAGGATCTTTCAAAATTGTTTTCACTGATCTTTTCGATATTCCAATCATGCCAGGAAGATCTTTGAATATTAATCGTCGATTCTCAAGCACCAATTTCTTTATTTTATTGACGTATTGATTATCAGTTGATGTTGATGACCATCCTGGACGTTGTTCGTCGTTTGTTATCGGACTTCTTCAAGTCGCAGCTTAATCGTTATAAGAAGTGTGGACGTGGTTTTAACCGATTACAAAAATTTTCATAGGAAGTTGTTTATAGAATATGTACAGATGCTTCTTGTATATTTTACTTTTGAAAAATAATTTTTAATTTTTCTCATTTCTATTTGCACAGTTTTCATTTTTTTATAAAGTTTTTGTTGGGATATTTATTTTTCATACATGTATAATTACATATTACATTAAATGTTTAATGACTAAAGAACGTCTACATATTATACATAATAACATCACAAAACGTCCTATTGCTTTGCTCAATACTGTATGTATTGCAAGCAACGAAAGTAATCAAAAATGGATATCGAATGACAAAAAGGGTGCAACGTATAACCATAAAGAATAAGACGGTAAATGACTAAGAAGCTTTCACAAAGAAATGTGGGTGGCCACTGCGAACTCAGCATTCCGTGAAGAAGGGAAGCATTAAATGGCGAAGTAAAAGGTAGCATGTATTGAACAGTTACAGGAAGCCTCATAAAAGGTTATTATTTTTTCACATTATCCAAAAAATAAAAAAATAATGCTGCTTGCGGAAATGGGTAGAGGGTTCATTCTTAAGCACTCAGCTGCAAAGCAACAGTAAAGCAGTAAGATGAATAAGCTACAGTGACTATCACTATACATTGTGTGATAATACTTGTAATGTGATAATAAGTAAACTGGTAGCGGACCATTTCAGAGCCAAATTTCCAGTGAGTGTTGGTTCAGTCGAGAGGATTTCGGTCACTTAAATAGCTGCGCAATCGACCAGCCGTTAATGTATTAATGTAAGCTTTCGTTGCCCATGAGAAATAGAACGAAGTTATTTCCAAAACCCATACACATTTTTTCAGTGCTGGTGAGACATGAGGCATATTGAAGTTAATAGTTTTATGTTTGAGAGCGTTTCCAAAAGTTTTACAAGTTTTAACGTAGCCTCTGTTAATAGAATTTGCTGTACTTACCTAAGGCATGACATTGTAGAATTTTTGTGCGACCTTCACTCACTATCGAACCTGATGACGAAGGTTGTGTGGTAAAGCGTGGCGCCTGCAGTTGTGGGCCATCTGTAAGCATAGAAAAAAGTAAAAAATAATTAAAGAATTTATGTTTCAAATTCTTTGGTACCGCAAAAGGTACTAGCAAATTTTGAAGACATTGTTGGAAACCAGTTGTAATGAAATTGAGATTTTTTTTTTTATTTTATAGTATGAAATATTGCCCTTTTCGGTTTGTTGTTACAAATTAAAAGAAATAAGTTATAGATAATACATGAAATGATTAATAAATATAAAATATAAATTAAATTCGTAATAAACATAATAATTATGTATAAATAAATATATGAAAAATATTGCTAAAAAACTTCGTATGCAACTTAAACCGAAACCACAAGGGCTGCTGCTGTGAGAAATGAGACGACCGAAGTTGAAAGTGACGCATGCGTGCCGCCGCACGTTACAAAAAGTTGTTTCTCCTTTGTAACCACAAAGCGAAAAGCTGGCAGAGTTTAAACGTCGCACAAGCTACCAAAGATAACATACATATATGTATGCCTATGTATTTGTGAGAAAGGGTATATCGATAAGTAGAACCAAAATAGCAACTATAGTGGTTTAGCTTTTTATAACTACAAATATTATATATAAATTGGCTAATCAGTCGTCAGCGACTCAAACCAAGATTGTAGCTAAAGACTATGTACACACATCCGCTAATACCAATTGGAGCACCTTGTAATTTATACATATTATAAAAGGCTTAGGTGCTTGGTAGTTTTAAATAATGCAACTGAGGTAAACAACGTGCAATCAACTGTGAAGTGTCACGCACAGTGACACCATTCTTGCAGAACACGCAAGAGTATCGTAAGAAGTGGAGGGAAAAATTAAATTCTAGTGCAGCAAAAAAAAAAATGTTCTTAAGACAAAAGCATCAGCTGCACACGTTTCCCATTTAATGCTTGCATTATTTTACATTATGTTTGTTCCCCTAAGATGGGAATTAAGATTACGAGTTTGTAACAAATAGAGCAGTATCGGCCCCTTTCGTACTGCTCTATTTGTTGCAATCTCTTTACTTCACTTTGCTTAAATGAGTAAGATCCCTCTTAGATGTTCGAAAAAATTATGTATATTTATTTGCATAGCCTGTTTCAAATACACCAATAGCTTAAGCTGGGAGTAGCTTATCGCA
>JBAWJQ010005507.1:0-95771 GCA_037783105.1 Bactrocera zonata | reverse complement strand
TGGATCATATTTTATACTACTGTGCCCAAAAGGTGACATTTGAATTTAAACTGCGCGCGTCGAAGGATTTGGAGAATTATTATTTTTTGTAGGTTGGTAGTACTGTCAGTCACATTTATGTCAAATTTCATGTCAAAATATTCATTAGTGTTTGAGATACGTGTCGTTTTGTGAGCTGCTAAAAGTGAGTTTTTCGTTTTTTGCGATGTCGAAATTTGTTGAGCAAAGAATTTGCATTAAATTTTGTTTAAGGAATCAATTTTCAGCTGCGGATACGTTGAGTATGGTGCAGAAAGCCTTTGGTGATGAGGCTATGTCTAAAAAAATGTTTACAAGTGGTATAGTGAGTTCCAAGCCAGCCGTGAACGTGTCGAAGACGAAGAGCGTCCAGGGCGACCATCAACCTCAACCGATGAAGCTCACGTTCAACAAATCAACGATTTGGTGTTGAAAAAACGTAGATAACAGTTAGAGACCTTGCTGATGAAGTTTTCATATCGAAAGGCTCAGCCAATACCATTTTGAAGGATGTTTTGGGCATCAAGCGCGTCAAATCTCGACTGGTACCGAAAACAATGAATTTTTTGGAAAAAAAGCGTCGCGTTGAAGTGTGTGAAACGATGCTTTCCGACTACCAGGGTGTCATGAAATGCGTTATAACTGGCGATGAGACTTGGATCTATGCTTACGACCCCGAAACAACCGATCAATCGAGCGAATATCGTGCCAAAAGAGAGCCGAGACCAAAAAAATCGCGCCAAAGTCGCTCAAAAATCAAGGTCATGTTGACTGTTTTCTTCGATTATCGTGGTGTTGTGCATTATGAATTCCTTTCAACCGGTCATACAGTCAACAAGGAATATTGTTTGAACGTTATGCATCGTAAAAAGGCCGGAATTGTGGAAAGACAATTCTTGCCCTCGTAATTCGTGATCATTTCGCCAAAAACTTAACCCATATCGTTCCGCAACCACCGTATTCACCTGATCTGGCGCCGTGCGACTTCTGGCTGTTCACCAAGCTCAAAAGACCGCTCCGGGGACACCGTTTTTATATGATAGAGGAGATTCAAGCCGCACCGAAGACGTAACTGAAGGCTATCCCTGAAAGTGAGTACAACCAGTGTTTCGAAGATTGGAAAATCCGTTGGCATAAGTGCATTGCATCGGGAGGGGATTACTTTGAAGGGGATGAAATTGATTTGGAAGAATAAATAAAGAATTTTCAAAATAAATACAATGTCACCTTTTTTTGGGCACAGCAGTATGTATACTTACATAGTTTTATAGTATATAAAGATGGACATATATTTGGTTATAGTGCAACGAAGCGGCGTGAAATTGCTGTGCCGCCACAAAAAAAAATTGGTACAACATCAAAGAAAGCAAGGAGACATAAACGAAAGTTGAATCTAGGTACATATACTTATATATAAAGGTATGTATATAAGCCCAAAAAGGAAAGCGAGAGCAAATATAAGCAGCGAAATGCCAAAGTATACTCAAAATTGGCAAAATGCATTTGTATTCCATTTGCGTATATTTATATGTAACTGTAAATATATATATTACAACTGTAAATGTTGTAAGTTGCATGCGCTTTTCAAGTGCAACGCGCCATAATTGTACTCGTGCGCGCAGTTGAGCGCCGCAGCTTCGCACTTGAAGAGATCGGCAGCGCGTTAAGGATTCAATTACAAAATGCTTAAAAATCATAAAAGTAACACAAGCGTAAACACAGTTACACATATGTGTGAAGCATATGTATACAGTGTGCGTGCCACTTAATAAGAACGCTTTAACAATTGGTATACTAGAAAGAAAAATATGACGAAAAACGGAAATAATATTTTTTTTTGCATAAAAATTCAGTACTTAATAATTTATGTACATTTTTTGCATGTGTCTGTGTGTAAAAATCATTTGTGCATACTTACATTTGCATTTATCCTATTTGCCGCTGCTGCCAGCTCATATGTTGGTGCCACGAGGCGTATGAGTAATTTCACTGAGAATAGTCTGCAAGTTGCATATGTAAAAAGTAATAATATGCGTGCAATATTAATTGTAATGTACTAAAGCATATTAAATATGTGTGAGTGTAGAAAAAACACATTTGTTTGTGTGTTGAAAAATAATAATTTAATATTATTTTAAATTCACTCAAGCGTAAATGCAACGCTGCGCAACTGTCGCTCTGCTCACCTCGAGTGTATGTGTGTGTCTCCTTGGTTGCCGTTGCAAGTGTGTCTCATGCGTGCACTTTAATCTCGCGCATTTTACTGCCTGTGTATGTTGTTGTTGTTGGTGTGCCAAAAGTGCATAAATAATCAGGACGCACGGTGTTGAGATTGCAGGAAAAATCGTGATAAATAAGATATAAGTATAAGAGTGAGGTAAAGTTATTCTTATATTTATTTATTTATTTCTGAAATTTTGCATGATATACTGTGAAGAATATACTATATTACTATACTATATATATTAGTTAAAATTATTGGTGTCTTGCTATTGCCTTAGGGTGTTGAAAACCACTAAAGTTATTTAACTATGAATAATAATCATGTAAAGTACCATCTAAGCTCCACACAATGAAACAGGGCTTTTGTTTCCTACTATTTTCTGGACAAACTCTGTATAAATAGCAAAACGCTGAGTAGCCAATATAAATTCGCAGTCCATGTGTTTAATTCTGCACCTCCGGGACAGTCAAGAAGAAAGTTTTGAGTTGTTTCCACTTCTTCTGTACAGACCTCTAGCGAAAACTCACACCTTAGAGCATGGACCCCAATAGGGCAATGGGCTGTTAAAAGCCTTATAACAAAAAAGAGGCTAGCCTTACTGCGGGCAAAAATATCACTAGATCTCTTGCCACTGATCTTGAACCAAGAGGATTTGGGACAGGGCAAGTACCGATAGTAGCCAAGCCCAGCTTTCTAGTAATAGAACACAAGAGGATACGGGAGCACTATTCTACCGATAGCGGTTCTAGGGTGCCTTTCCTTGCCACTTCATCAGCTTTGCAATTTCCTGCGATTCCGCTAAGGCCTGGGACCCATACCACCAGTATCACAAAGATACTCGGTGCTATTGATAGCGAGATTAGGCACTCCTCGACCAACTATAAACGCACTGTTAATGTATTCAACGCTACTATCGGCGCTCTGCTATCTGTGTGGATGGTCACTTCTCTGAAGGAGGCACGCTGGAGCAGTAAATCTACTGCTAACTTAATCACTGCAACCTTAACTTGGAAAACACTGTAATAGTCAGGAAGTTTGAAGCTGGAGTTGATAGAGAGCTTCTGACATTAAACCCCTTCACCAACATTCTCACCAAGCCTTGATCCTTCCGTAGAGAAGCTCACTGCCTCTGTCCTCCAACGGCTTCTTCCCACCCACAACTCCCTCGTCGGTATACACCCTGTCAAGAAAGTATCGGAAATTTATAAATAAAACAAAAGTTTTCTAATCATCATCCAAATTTATTTTATGGCTTTCAAAGAAACAACCATTTGAAGCAATGTACATGTGCCAACGCTTCTCCCAATCGTAAAAACATTTTTTATGAGCACTTTCCGGGATGGCCTTCAGCTCTCGCGTCGAATTTGTTTTGATGCCTTCAATTGAGTCGAAGCGTGTTCCCCGAAGTGGATATTTCAGTGGAGAATATGAAAAAGTCACCGGGGGCCATATCAGGTGAATACGGTGCTTGTTCAATGCTATTTGTTGAGTGTTTGGCCAAAATTTAACGAAAACACGTTCAAAAAAACTTTGTAAAATTCGCATCGTAATTATGATCAGTTGTACCAACCTAGGAAAAGAAATGTACCTGTCTTCCATATAAGCGGGAGATGATAGCGGGAAATCAAGAATACCGATTCTTTCTTGACAAGGTGTATAGGCAAAGAAGAAGACGCCAGAGTTCGGTTTGGCGACTTCAAGATCCAGATGATTTGGTATGAAGTCAAAGCGTGTGAGGATATCGCTAACTTCTAGCCATTTATTAAGTAAATATGTCGAAGTAACGAAACAAACATAGCTCCTAATGAGGGCAGAGAGGTCCCAGGATGGAAATAAAGGACTATCTTAGCTGCTTTTTGTTGTAACCTCATAGAGCTGATATTATTGAACCAGAAATATTCAATAACATTTTTAATATAAGCTCCATAGGCTGGATGGCATAGAAACTGTAAAGTGCAGCGCTTGAAATTTGTGCACAATATAGCTTTGGATATCCAGCATAGTATCGAGTATTCCTCGCATTAGGATTCCCACAGCAGTTGGGCTAGAAAATCAGAATAAATCTAGATTTTTATCCGGCTAGCAACCAGCAGCTTCCACAAATTACATATTTCTTTTGCTAACAGTACAGTTCTCGTACTCACAACCAGTCCACCTTGACATGGTTTCTTAATGTTACTAAGAACTGTGTTCCTGGCAAGGTACTATGAAATTGTCGCCATAGCAACAATAACAATCGTCAAGAGTGTCTTCTACAAGATCACCGAAGCTATTGGAATGCACAAAATGGCTTAACAGGGTTTGTACGGGGAATCATGCTCTACTGTACAACTAACATAGATCGCTGGGCGCAAAGGTATTGAGCGAAACGAGAAAGCTGGTCATCTGTCGAAAGGACCAAAGCTTTTTTTCACACACCATAGGAGAGGATCTCCGAAAAGTACTAAATTTACGAGGGAGGGATACTTTCTGGCTACAAATGTCTGGACTTTTCCAAACAGAACTATTTTTGAAAGAATACAACTTGAAAGGATTCAAACGAATAATCAACCGCCCTATAGCAAAAGCGTGGCAGCTTGAAGCATTTCCCATTGACCACAGCAAGTTCTACAACACAGTACTGTTGGTTCTGAGGCTTTGCGCCGGATTTGTAATCCAATGGCATGTGGTATTCACACTCACTTTTTACTATATTCTTTCAACAATGAAAGACAGGAGGAGTGCTCTTTTTTATGTTTTCCTGAATGACATATAAATGTAAGAAATATATGGAATTTACTCAAGATTCGAATTTTCTGAAGCTTTGCAGTGCCCGCAATTCTCTGAATTACAATGATTTCATCTATAATGTAACAATAGACCGTAAATGGCTTCGACCATATCGTGATCCATCCAATGGCTTTGAGTTCTGAAATTAAACGTGCAGCACATTTATAATTAAAAATTAAAATTAATATAAATTATCTTCGACAGAATTCCGCAATTCGTTGCCACTGTATAAAATAAAAGTGAAATGGTCAAAGTCAGAAATTCGGTCCACATCTCTGTTGGCTCGCCAACGGCCTTGCAGTTTTTGTTTGTGCTGCACATTCGCGCTTACGTTCGCATTCCGACGCCAGATAAACACAGATGAATGTGCAGCATATACAAGTATGTATGTAGAAAAGTGTACTCTCCCAGACCTCTGACCCCTGTTTACACTCATTACGCCGAGTATCTTCATCGCCAGCTCAGGCGACTGCTGCGAGCTGCACATTCGAAAGTAATTAAATGTTAGTGTGAGCCGCGGCGGATATGTAACTGCTTATGTTTGCGAAAAAATGCTCGCCACACAAACACATATATACGGAGGATAGATACTCACACATTCAAAGCCCACACATACATACTTGCATAAGCAGCAGTGCGGTTAATTTTGCTGGCTTGTGTCTGTCTGCAGGCGGCCGACTTAATGCGCTTCCAAATATGCGATTTATGTGCGTGTGTGTGTGTGTGATTGCTTCACGTTCGCACGTATGTGTATGTGCGTGTGTCCAGCAAGCGTGTCCATCTTTTCGCTGCGCCATTTTTGTAATTCCTTGGCAAAAATTAAAATAATCCCTTGCAAGCACTTTCATATGCGCGACACCCTTTGACGGACGATATAAATTTTTTAAAGCAATTTAATTACTCAGTCGAGCGCATTCACACATACGTGCACACACTCACATGCCGGCAATTAGTTACATATACTGCCTATACGAAACTATTTTTAATCTCTTATATATGTGTGTGGCTTCCTTCGTGCTCCTGCATATATTTCCTTGTGCAAACAGACTGTCTTTTGGTTTTATTGTTCCGTGTCGGCACGCAACGGCGCTCGGTTGCCTTAGGCTGCGTACACAGCGTTATGTTAAGTTAAGTGGTAAAGTCCTATTAATTACCCAATTATGTTGGTGTTCGTTGCCTAGAGAAGGGGGGATATCCGTAGGCCATGAAACCGTGGTAAATATTTTTTAACAGTTAACGCGAGTAGGCATAATTATTGGTATTACTCTTATGCGCTTTACTCATTAATGTGACTGATGAAGCAACAAGCGTATGCACTATAATGAAATAAGAAATTTATTATGTGACAATCTTGAAATAAGTAACTTAAAGCCTAGCCTGTAATTCACACACTAACTTACTCTAAATATTGATTCCTAATTTAAAAGACTTCGCAAAAAAAACCTCTGACTTCAATCTCGAAGAGATGCCAGACCGAAGACATCGACTTCCAAGGAAGTCATGACTTTGAAACCAAAATTGTGAACAAAAGTGAACAATGCATGTTTAAAAGAACAGATATTCACCCGTGGAAAGGACCAAGAGAGCCTCTGGATGAACCTTCATCATATCGACCACTGTACATGCTTGACACAATTTGTCAAAGTGTACGAAAGCACAGTAAGAAACCGCTTGGAATTAGCAATACAGAAGGCACCAAAAGCTACTCTATTTCGAGTGGAGTACCGCAAGGCACGGTTCTGGGCCCCCTTCTAAACCTAATGTAAGACGAGGTGCTAAGGAGACACCAACCAAACGCAGTTAAATTAATTGCATACGTAGACGATCTTATTATGGTGGCAATTTCTAGATACCTAAATGACCACCGGTGTAAATGCAATGAGTGCATAAATGATCTGCAGCATTGGTGCTCCTCAATGAGTTTAAAACTGACTGAGCTAAAGACAGAAGTCTTTCTAGAAAAGTGGAGGAAAGTGCAGGGTTTTCCGGAAAGTGATAGGACAGAATCGATTGAAAAAAAAAATGTTGCACCAATCGTTAGAATTCTTTAAAAACATTAAATAGGCTTTTTCTGCGTCAATGAGGCGCTGCCAGCGCGATTTCCAAGCATTGAAGGCGTCACGGAAGGCATTCTTCGGAATAGCCTTTAGAGCTAAGATGAATGCTGCTTGGATCCCCTTTCAGCGGCCTTCTTACGTCCAAGTAAAACTTGGTCTGACGGTTTTTCCAGGAGAAACAAATTCATGGTGGACGAAGCTTGGACTTGCTCATTCATCAACGACCTCTTCCCGGCCCTCCAAACAAGCCTAGTGTCACCGAAACACACCACTTCTTGCTAAAGCAACATTTGAGTAAGCCCGCTTGCTCATATCAAATGTCTCTGTCGCAGATTGACCGAGTTCCACACAGAATTTATACGCGTACCTCTGCTCTTACGAACGCATTTTCGGCTTGCACAACTCTCACAAATACGTCGCATGAAAATGTTTGACCTGATTCTACAGGTGGAGAGAACTGACAAGCTGCTCGTTCGTTAGCTAGGAACGACCGAATCCAGTCGGTACGCGCACGCTCCGAGGTACAGATGCGAAAGATGAAAATCAGTCCCATTACTTTTCGCACAAACGCTGTAAATCTCTTACCATAGGGTACAGTGAGGGTCATTCACAGCCAAAACTAAAGTATCTGAGATTAATAATAAACTCAAGGCACAAATACACTGCAGGTAAAGCGAATAAAATCCTATACCCATTATCAAGAATGATGACAAATAAAGGCTGTGTGGGTCCAACCGGTGATTGTTACTCACAAAGACAATGAGATCGATAGTATTATATGCAGCTCCAATGTGGATCCAGGCGCTAGGCATTGAAGCATATGTCAGACAAATAAGCACAGTGCACAAGCTGTCCTCACTAAGAGTTATCAGCGCTTTCCAAACAATATTAAGCGATGCTGAAGTAATAGCCGAATACGAGCGAGTATACAAGTTAGCAGAGCCGTCTATAGATGCCAAAAAAAGAGAGATAATCAAAAGCTTAACAATATGGAAGCAGCAGTAGCAAACCTCACTCAAAGAACGGTGGACGCACAAACTAATACCGGACATCCATTCGTGAATAGACAGTTGATATGGAGACCTGTATCTAACCCAAATATTAAGTGGACATGTGTGCCTTAGAAGCTACCTGCACAGAATCCACCACGACATTAGGCCCAATTGTCTGAGGAGTTCAAAGTGATTTGAAGACTGTGAGCAGGTATTGTTTTATTGACCTCACTTTTTAATTAAAAAGAAAAAACTTAAAATTCCACTCGGTGGTAGTTTCACAGTGGAAATTTGTTAGTGTCAATCTACTGATAACTGGAAAGATATCAGCAAAACGGCGGTCTCAGTCATGAGAAATCTGAACATGAGGAGCAAATTAGGCGTCTACCAGTCCGTGACTTTGAGAAGAATTAAGTGTCTTATCACAACCACCAAGTAATACCTAATCAGATGGTTTTATGGAAAAGTCTGGAGTTGGGAGTAGGTTACGTTTAGTGAATTGACGCTCCGCAATTGCCTTTTGATGCTTCCCTTACTTAAAATAAAAAACACAAACCTTCCATACTTTTTTTGTTTTCGCATTGTCTTCAAATGGGTAAGTAAGGTCAAAGAAACGGAAAAAAATATATAAAAATGGGAGTATATTAATGACTTGTTGTTCCAAGCTCTTAAAACTGATATTTTCGTGCCAAAAATGTCCCCTGAAGTTAATAAGTTTTCTAATATAAGGCCAATAAGCTTTATAATGCAGAACTTTTAAGGAAAGCGCATTAAATCTCAATAAAATTTGGGACAAAATATCTCTAAATATTCATGCTTCGTCTAACTTAAAAAATCCCGGGCTCCTATTAAAAAAAGATTACAGTCCGAAGGCATCGATGGTACAGTATGCAATTGGAATTGCTACAAACATTCCTAGGTGGACCTAACTGAGAACGAAGAGTACACCTCTTACGATTTATTCTTGGCCAGAAAACTGCACAGCTTTTGGCAGTTCACCAATGTTTTGCTGAGCTGGTCTCAAGCCCAACAGTCCAATAGTGAACTAAAAGAAGCTAAGGGAGCTCCCGTTCCCATTCCAGATTTCATGGGACTACAAGCTAGTCAGCATTACAGTTTCGTGCAATATCGCCGTAGCCAGACATTTAAACCATTATAATAAAAATCCCTTGATGTTAGAAATAAGGAGTCTTTCCAAATCAAAGTTTTTTCATTAGCCTTGAGTCTAATCTAAGTATAAGAACTCAGGGCTTACATCGCTGCCCTATAATCGTAGGTGATAGTCACCACCCCAGGGTTTAAAAACCTTTTAGTTCTTTGTTGAAATGTTGGATCGAACTAGGATCTTGCTTGAATCGTTATCAACTGCCAAAGAACTTAGAGACATATTTGCTAATGAGAGTATAATTTTTATATGAAGTAAACCACCAACTTCTGTCGGACATAACTTAAATAAAAGAAGACCCACAGTCGCTGCTATGGAATAACCGACATACTCTCAAACTAGACTAGCTAATGAATTTCAAAAACTTTACAAGATAAAACGTCATTATTCCACAGTCACACACTGTTTTGACTTCGGGAAGATCGCAAGAAATTTTTATCTGAGATAAGTTAAGTAGTTAACCTTCTGTCTGAGACCTTCAAGTCTCACTAACGGGACTAATGAGAAATATTATAAGTAAAATACAACCACACTTTATGAATTTCATTCAATAGTACAAAAGCGACTCCACAGAATGATTTTCCAATCAAATTCTTCAAATTTTCAGAAGCAACAGATGTTCACTTCAGGTACGCATAAGGGTAAGGCCTATCTGAAGTCTTCGAAAAAGTCTAACTTTCTAAATATATCTATTCTCAGAATAAAGAAAAATTCCATTTTTATACGGATATCTAATAGGCCACATTGTGTCTGACTCGTTCTTTAGTTGTATAGTTGGTATAGAACTGAAGTAATAATATAAGGGAAATGAGAAGAAAGGAATTGGGTAGTAAGTACATTTAAAAAAAAAAATATTTAAAACAACTTTCATAATACCACTTTCATGAGAGTATTTTTAACTAGATCCGGTGCCTCGAAAAGATTGTTAGAATACAAATATTGAATGTAGAACAGCCTACCAAATATTTAAGCAGGAAAGCTACAATACTACTTCCAGACGTTTAGTCATGAAGAACAGAACTATATTAGATAAACCACAGCAGGTCTAATCAGGGACAAAACAAAACTAAAAAGTAAGGAAAATGGTATTCTGTGAAAATTATCGCTCGTCTTTTTAGAAATATCCTACACTATTTGTTCTTCCAGTTCAACAATATTTCCGCTAAAATAATATGACCTTTCAATAACTAATTGGTGTATTTATGTTCTCAGCTTGATATTTACAATCACAATCAAAATTTAGCACCAAAAACGATACCTATATTCAAAAGCAATAAATTAAGAAAGCGCCAGCCGTCGCACTGCCGTTCTTCAACTGAGTATTTGCCACAATTTATAGAGACATCGAAGCAGCTTGCTTACATTCGATTAATAACACCGCTGCGCAGTATATCGTATAATCGGTTATGAGCTCATAAAGTCAGCGCACATACACTCACACTCCAAAAAACCAAAAGCGATTTAATGACTCTTATCAAATGATTCCACCATAAGCGAGTACATACTTGTATGTATGTAAATGTATATGGAGATTAATAGTATGGGTGTATAAATACATAGCTATAGATCAACACATTTTTCCACATTTGTATCGAAGCATATTCAAACCATAAATCTTGTAACATGAAAATGAGTTGCCAAAAAGTTTGTTTCGCTTCGTTGCAGCGATTTGAGGGAACCCCTTTAATGTTTGCGCTTAATGAAGTGTTTATACAATATGTTTATGGCTGCAAATATCGGATGTATGGCTGTACTAAGTAAGGTCGAATATATAAAAAAACTGTGTGTTGCCATTGAATATTGCAACAATAGGGCAAAAGAGGTTACTTAGATAAATTTAGGTACACTTAACGTAGCGAGATCACCTCTTCTGCATGATCATTCACCTTTGTGCAGTAATATCAGTCGAATCTTATTCGTCTCAGCCTTCCATTTTTAAACTCTTGCAACTAAAATTAACGTATTTTGCAGACGTAATACCAGGCGTAATACGAAAGCAAAATAATATGGGCAAAAAAATAAAAATTTTTAAATTAAATTTCGCGCGAAAACTCTTTCGTCGAAATATTTTTCTTCTAAGTTGGTATGACTGTCAGTGACAACTGTGCCATAAGCCACATGAGAAACGAATCATTAGTGCAATCGACGATTTTTACGGTGAGCTAGGTTATTCAACGAAGAAGTTCTTTTAAGTTTTGTGAGCGGAATCAAATTTCTGGTGCCGAAACGCTTAGAATGCTGGAAAAGGCCCTCGGTGATAATTGTTTATGGTGAGCAAGTTTTGGATTGGTACAAATTATTCAAAGAGGGTCGAGAACGCGTTGACGACGAACCACGTCAAGGCCGGCCATCAACATCAACATCAACTGATGATCAACATGTCAATGAAGTAAAAGAATTGGTGCTTTAGAATCGACGATTAACAGTCAGAGATCTTACTGGTATCGTTGGAATATCGGAAGGATTAGTAAAAACCATTTTGAAAGAACAATCTCAAACCACTGCTCCGAGGAAATCTTTTTTGAGTCACTTGAAAACATTAAACGTAAATCGCTACGGGCATTGTAGGCTTTTCCAAAAATTGACTTTAAAAATTGTTTCGATGATTGGTAAAAACGTTGGCGTAAGTGTATTGGGGCCAAAAGGATTTACTGTAAGGGGAACGACATAGATTTTGAAGCATACATTAAGAATTATGAAGAAAGTCTTACTATTTTTCGCTCATGTAGAAACTGGCTTTTGTCATAGAATATTGCAACAATAGAGCAAAGACGATCATTAGTTAAATTTAGATCCAACTAACATAGCTGTTTTTGTCATCAGGATCACCTTTACGGTATTCGCCGTTGCCAATGCGGTAAGGACCATAATCTTCCGCAATACCTTTCTCTCGAAGACTTATAATGGAAATTCTTCAGATGTTGTCATTGTCCATGCTCTGCACCATATAGCAGGAATAATGAGTGACTTATATAGTTTGGCCTCTATTCGTCGAGAGAGGACTTTACTTCTCAATTGCCTACTCAGTCCGAAGTTTAATTGTCCACAAGCGGACCTACTCATCGGCTTTAAGTTTACTTTAATTCCTATATGACCTGGTACCCAGTTGATATTAACCGAGTTATATGCAGAAAGTCTAGTCGTTACAGGCTTGCATAACCTAACAAAGTGAAATTTAGTATTGTCGCCTCAATTGGCACTTGGCTGTCCAAAGAAGCTTTATGGTTTGCTAGTTAGAGCTTTCTGCTGAGCCAACAATTTCGGTCTGAAAGAAGAAGATACCTTCTGTATATGGATTACTACAGAAGAAGCCTACTCCTGTTCGAAAACCTTGTGTATAATTCTTCATGGATTTACTTTTCTTGTTTAAATTACCAATGATTGCCATAATACCGTGACCGTGACGACCCAATGACCAAAAAACATAAGCAGGCTCTTCGTAAGCTTTGCATAATACTTCACTTGAATATGGATGGGTCGAATATTGAGGATAACCTCAATTTCATTGCGCTCTTAATACCTAGCAGGCAGAGCACATATGCTCCGCACTTTCTCGATAATGCCATGCCGTCTCACCATGTGTTGGTAGAGGACGGATGACACTTGTGGGGTCGTCAATCCACCTTCAGGGTAATGGCTCTTCTGAAGGGGTTCCAGATTCGTAGGGAAGCTGTGCTTTCAATGTGCTTTCTCCAGCTTAGTTTTCGTATGATAACTCCGAGATATTTGACAAACCTCGAGAGTACAATAGTTTTACCCCTTAAAAGGAGGAGATTGAATGCGAAATTTGTATGTTGTTGTGAAACGAAAAATTTTAGTTTTCTCCAGATTGACAAGATGAGCAGCAAGTATAATTTTAGTACTCAGTCTTTGTTTCTCAATTTTCTTGATACATATGTATGTATATACGAAAACCACAAAATAATGGATGAACGTGTACCGAAAATGTTTGTATTATATTTTTTGTAGGACATTATTGTGGATTGCATGCTTTATGGACTCAAATGTTGACCACTTCCCTTGAGACACACGGAACAGATTTAACGGGTGATTCCAATAGACGCACTTTTATTAATAGCCCTTTTTTGACAGATCATGCCTGAGTCATGTCAAATTGCAATGTTATTTTTATTCAATATTGTTTGGCGTTTAATGATGGAAATATTTACCCGAATAACGTTTACATTCAATAGGGTGTATTTCGAGCGTTTCGCACAACTTACATACTTTTCACAACACCTACACTATCGACCTTCCCAAGCGACATCGCTTTACTCTATGGGCTCTTGAAAAGTTCCAAAAAGATCCGACGTTTTCAAGCTAAATTTTGTTCAGCGATGAGACGAAGAGCAACCTAAAGAACAACGATAGATAGCAACTGTCAATGACGACAGTTATCGCACCATGATAACTGATTGTTTGACACCTGAAGTGGAAGCTCGTGATCTCGGCGACATTTGGTTTCAACAAGACAGCGCCACTTCACACACATCACACCAATCAATGAGTTTATGTATTGAGAGAACACTTTTGTGAGCAGATAACCAATTTCGTGTGATATCACACAGTTCGAATTTTTCCTGTGGAGATATATGAAGTCAAAAGTCTATGCGGACAATCCTGCTTCGCTTCAGGCCTTAGAGCAAAACATCACGCTTGTCATTCGCCAGTTACCAGTCGAAATGCTTGAAGGAGTCATCGAATTTCGGAATAAACGGATGGACCATCGACACGTAGCCGCAGCCAATATTTGAAAGAGATAATTAAACCTTAAAAAACTAAATGCGAAAGAATGTTCCTATGTTTTTTTTGTTTTCAAAAAAGTAGGGAACCTCGAAATAGATCAAGCTTGAAAAGGTAATATACGTGTATGTATGAGTTCGAGTCCGACCATTCCAACCTTCTTTAATGTCTTCAGTATGAAATTCATTCTGTGTCTGTCTTACATTTTACACGCAAATCAGAAATCGATTTTACGTGCATTAAACCAAGAAACTCCGCACTCCAACAGCACCACCATCCCCTGAAACGGCTTCAAACAACTATAGGGCAACTAATCAAGAGTAAATGCGCAATCAACCACAACTTTTGGCCTTTTTTGTTTTCGATAGACCATCTCAACAACCTTGGCACTTACCGCCAGCACACATGCACACTTTTAAGCCCACGCAATCACACACATGCGAGCGTTCTTAACGCTAAGTACAACACATACTCGATACAGATTTCGAAACTCATCGCGAGCTCGAGTGAGGGTGGAAAAAAGTTGCTAAGCTCAATCGGAAATGAAGCAATCAAATCATGCCCGCATCGACAGACACACACACAAACAAACCTCACCTTACTTGCAGATGTGTGCATTTGAGAAGGCCTAGCAAGTCCACATATGTACACATACATGTATGTGTGTGTGTTTGCATTAAAAGTATGAGTTTGCGAAATTTAGAAATCTCTGCATGACTGCATATGTGTATATTAATGCACACACACACACACCCACACACGCGCAGATTATTGAAACTTTATGAAAGTGATTTATACTTGTCCGCTGCGCCGCCTGGCCCCTCCGTGCACCGCTCATCAAGCGTCGAATAACGGCAGAAAGTAGAATGCAAAAAATAAATGAAGAGAAGTGGTGAAAAATCGCAAAATTTTTAATGGCGCACTCCAATCGAGACACTCGAGCACAATCAAGTGCTGCCAAACGACTGCTAACGGGAGAGTACGAGCGTGGGCGGACGCGTTGCCGAGCATTAAACCTCTCAGGCACTTGTAGGCAAATGGGTTTTTATGATTTTAGAAATAAATCCCTTCGAATGCAATTAAAATTAGGTTATTCACTGTTTGTTCGTGTTGTTGTTCAACTTGTTGTGTTGTTCGCAGTTGTTGGGCAATTGTTAGCGAGCTCGAGGCGTTAATTGGAAATTTAATGGGAGTTTGCATTACTTTAAAGTGACTTTTGAAAAATTGTTGACAATATGTGCTAGCAGATTGATTAGTAGGCAAATAATTTATGCGAGCAATAAATATTTTAAAACAATACTTGGAAAAAACGCAAAATTTACTTCGAGTACTTTTTTTATTGCTATTTGTTATTGTTGTTTTGTTATGCATTGCTGGTTTGCCATTTCATGAGCTCGTTCAAACTCACACCTGGTAAACTTTAATGACAAATTGCTACCGTTTATCATACTCCTGTTTAAAGGCTTTTGCAAGCTTCAGAAATTTTTACTTCGACTTTTATTGGTGTAACAACAATAAGCTCCGCACTTTTATTTTAAACGACATCGACAGTAGAAACGACATCACCAATAGAAAAGTCACGGCCTGAAATATTAAAACATATTTTTTGGCAAAATTAATTTTTCCTCATTCCATGTAGCTTTCTTCAAGGGTGGTACACTGGTTTAAAGGACCATCCATATCCTCGATACCATTTTTAAACTCTTTCAACATGTTGCTACAGAGTATGATAGTTTTATTCACCTAAAAGTTGAATGTATCATCTAAAACGAATCGAAATTGAAATCACAGATTGTTCAAATCCAACCAAAACTGTTTAAGCCTTGGATAGCTAATATGTGGCCCCGAGTATGGGATATACAATTGAAGAGAGCATTTTTTCCTGAAAATGGTATATGTGTGTCTCAAAAATAGGTTGAATCGGGTCTATTATTCCCTCAGTGTACTATTGTGTCCAAAAAACAAGGTGACATTTGAATTTAAACTGCGCGCGTCGAAGGATTTGGAGAATTATTTCTCTTTTAGGTTGGTAGTACTGTCAGCCACATTTATGTCAAATTTCTTGTCAAAATATTCATTCGTGTTTGAGATACGTGTCGTTTTGTGAGCTGCTAAAAGTGAGTTTTCCGTTTTTTGCGATGTCGAAATTTGTTGAGCAAAGAATTTGCATTAAATTTTGTTTACGGAATCAATTTTCTGCTGCGCATACGTTGAGGATGGTGCAGAAAGCCTTTGGTGATGAGGCTATGTCTAAAAAAAAATGTTTACAAGTGGTATAGTGAGTTCCAAGCCGGCCGTGAACGTGTCGAAGACGAAGAGCGTCCAGGGCGACCATCAACCTCAACCGGCGAAGCTCACGTTCAACAAATCAAAGATTTGGTGTTGAAAACTCGTCAATTAACAATTAAAGACTTTGCTGATGAAGTTGGCATATCGAAAGGCTCAGCCAATACCATTTTGAAGGATGTTTTGGGCCTCAAGCGCGCCAAATCTCGACTGGTACCGAAAACATTGAATTTTTTGGAAAAAAGGCGTCGCGTTGAAGTGTGTGAAACGATGCTGTCCGACTACCAGGTTGTCATGAAATGCATTATAACTGGCAATGAGACTTGGATTTATGCTTACGAAACCGAAACAACCGATCAATCGAGTAAATATCATGCCAAAAGAGAGCCAAGACCAAAAAAATCGCGTCACAGCCGCTCAAAAATCAAGGTCATGTTGACTGTTTTCTTCGATTATCGTGGTGTTGTGCATTATGAATTCCTTCCAACCGGTCAAACAGTCAACAAGGAATATTATTTGAACGTTAGGCGTCGTTTGCGTAACGCTATCCGCCTAAAAATGCCGGAATTGTGGAAAGACAATTCTTGGTTTTTACACCACGATAATGCACCATCCCATACTGCCCTCGTAATTCGTGATCATTTCGCCAAAAACTCAACCCATATCGTTCCGCAACCACCGTATTCGCCTGATCTGGCGCCGTGCGACTTCTGGCTGTTCACCAAGCTCAAAAGACCGCTCCGGGGACACCGTTTTTATACGATAGAGGAGATTCAAGCCGCAGCGAAGACGGAACTGAAGGCCATCCCGGAAAGTGACTACAACCAGTGTTTCGAAGATTGGAAAATCCGTTGGCATAAGTGCATTGCATAGGGGGGGGATTACTTTGAAGAGGATGAAATTGATTTGGAAGAATAAATAAAGAATTATCAAAATAAATACAATGTCACCTTTTTTTGGGCACAGTAGTATAATATAAAGATTTTCGAACTTCGAGGTGACTTTATGCTGGAAATATCGGCCATCATATGAGTTATCAAAATGAAGAACGTGTTTTACTCATAGCAGTGCATATTTGTACCTCAAATAGATTGGGCGAAAACTAAACCTATCGCTTATGAAGGCTATCATAATTTTCGAACATCCGGCTGTGTATACTCCATTAGATTGTATGTGAAGTATTTTATGAAACCCAGTGAACTTTTTTTAGTATGTGGCATGTTAATGGTATATCGTACTGGCAAAAGTAGACAAAATGGAGTCGATACTAAAGACGATACTTAATAATGTTTTGCCAACACATGAAAAAATTTCCCGGTTATTTAATCTTTCCGAGTTGCAAGAGTATAATATGTTCGGTTACACGCGAACTTCTTTACTTGTTGTAGTACATTTTGTCCTGAGATTCAAAATAGACCTCAGATTCGGCGATCACCTCTTCATTCGACGAAAATTTCTTCCTAGCGGGCGTTCTTTTGAGATTTGAAAATAAGTCGCGGGGATCATCTAAAACTAACGGTGGATGCGAAAGCTATTCAAAGCCCGACTCATAGATGTTTATCATTATTTTCACTGACTTGTGGCACAGTGCACATTGTTTCGTCTTTCAAACGGTCCAATATCACTACGCAACAGTCGCTGTTGATGACCCTTAATTTTTCAAGCTAATCAATTGCTGCCTTGTTCCGCGCTTTGAAACGGGTTCATCGTGTACAGCCCTCTTGAATGACTATTGACTCATTTGATGTCTTTAGAGTGCCTCCTGTCTCGAACAATTTCACTTTACGCTAATCCAAAATTATTTTATCGTCTTTTCTGATATTTTTGTCGGTAAAAGCCTCTTTTGGATGTCCCCTACATTCACCGTTTTTAGTGCTCATTTCGCCATGCTTAAACTTAACATACCAATCCTTATGGTTGATTTTACTGTGGCAGTCTCCGGAAACTCGTTATCAAGCCAAACTTTTGCTTTAAATTGTAACTTGTTCTCTTCAAAAGCCAATATTTTGTCAACACGCGAAACTCCCGATTATCCATTTTTTACAAAAGCAGAAGTTGCTTCACTCCAACTGCCATAATTCAAAAACAAATAGTCCGACAGCTGTCAGATTTATATTATATATGCGCCTTTTGAAGGTTAAGGCTAACTAAAAATCTAAATATCGTTTCAATCTACATACATATGTGTTAATCAGGGGACTTCTTAATTTGCTTGTTATTTATTTTCTCCAGTTTTAATAGTTCGAAACAGGCTCTGTTTACTATAAAACTGCATATTTACCGATCCAATATATGTTGAATACAACTCGTCTCATCATTATAACTATTTATATAAGTATATATATAGTCCTGTATCTATCGGTTAGTTTTAGATGATCCATAATACAGCCATTAAATAATAAAAAATCACTGGACATTCATGTTTGACCATGTGACGACGAAAATGCTGAATCTCCAGTCCCCTTCCCGTTAGAATTGAGAGCCCATACTTGGAGAGCCTAATATAATGATATAACAAAGTTTACACAAGAATTTATTAAATATCATTCAATAATCTCATCGTCATTATTTTTTATTTTCTAACTTCCTCAACATTGCTCAAAATGATTTGTATTTGGCAGAAATTTCTCCATTTGTTTGCTAAAATTTTATTGCTCTTTCACATGAAATCTTACTGCTTATTATATTGCAAGTCAAATCAAGTTGTGAATGTACATATATACATATATATGTACATCGAAATCCTCATTTCATTAAGACAAAGCTAAAAATATTTGAAAAGGGTTTTTTGTATAATCTATTTTATTGACCTAAATTCTTTATTAACCCAATGAAATTTAAGTGTTCAAGTCGACCGTTGAAAAGTTATATTTGAAATTTCAAAATAAGAATATAAATTAATGAATGGATTCAATATTGACGAGGAGGTTCTTATACATCACATATGTATATAACCAGTAATTGTATGCTATATTCGTAGTACGAAACACACATACAAAGACTAATTTCTTCTTCTTCTTTTTTGGCGTACACCCCGCTTACGCGATTATAGCCGAGTCAACAACAGCGCACCAGTCATTTCTTCTTTTCGCTACGTGGAGCCAATTGGATATTCCAAGCGAAGCTAGATCCTTCTCCACCTGGTCGTTCCAACGGAGGGAAGGTCTTCCACTTCCTCTGCTTCCCCCGGCGGGTACCGCGTCGAATACTTTCAGAGCGGAAGTGTTTTCGTCCATTCAAAGACCATGACATAGTTCAGCGAATAAAAAGACAGCGGCTATGCTGACAATGGTGCCGTATATTTCATACAGCTCATCGTTCCTTTGAATGCGATATTCGCCGTGGCCAACGCGCAAAGGACCATAAATCTTTCGCAGAACTTTTCTTTCGAAAACTCGCAACGTTGACTCATCAGTTGTTGTCATCGTCCAAGCCTCAGCACCATATAGCAGGACAGACAATAATTTAGGAATCGAAAAACAGAATAAACACTAAACACTTACGCTCTACGATTTTTTGTGGCTGAGAATGCATGACATGGATTTGAAAGATCTTTGATTCTAGTGTAGTAAAAATCCTGACAAAGGTACTTTTTTGGCTCCCTCGACGGTGCGGTTTTATTTCGTTACACCGTCAAAGGCCACATGAATGTACTTATACGAAAGGCATAACATAGCGTCTAAACTCCACAATCTGCGCCAATTACCGTGGCATAAGCCTACTTAATATATAAATAACTCTTGTCATTAAAGAAACAGTAATCACAATGGTGACTTGGCTCCCACCTCACTGTTGACAGTCATAACTTCGAAGTTGTAGATAATTCCGTGAATCTTTGAACCAGTATTAACACCAACAGTAATATCAGCTTTAAAGTTCAGTAGGCAATTCAGAAGAAAAGTCCTTTCTCGACGACGAAAATCCTAACTCTACAAGTCCCTCATCATTCCCGTTCCTATATATATTTCCGTCCTGTTATATGGTGCGGAGGCGTGGACAACGACATTATCTGATGAGTCGCCCTTAGGTGTGTCCTAGAGAAAGGTTTTACACAAAATTTATGGTTCTTTGCGCATTGAGAATGGCAAATAATACAGTCGATAAAACGATGAGCTGTACGAGATATGCGGCGACATTGACATAGTTCAACGAATCAAGAGACCGAATGGAAGATAATACTTTTGCCTTGATGGTTTTCGATTAAGTACCTGCCGGTGGAAGCAGAGGAAGACCTCCATTCCGTTGGAGAGATTAGGTGCCTGCACTTGGTAACTCGAATTGGCACCAAATAGCTAAAATAAGAAAGAACTGGCGCGCTGATGTTAACTCGGCTATAACCGCTGTTTTCGTCCGCAAAGAAGAATAAGCCTCTAATTTAAGCTGCAATCTTCATAGAAAGAATCAGAGGCTTAAAGTTCTGGAAAGTAGATTTGGTCCTGTTCATTACATCTCATAAAACTACAAAATCTGTTCGAAAAATTTGTTTCCCTAAAACAGATAACATTGGTTTATACCCACAACCGCTTCCCATACAAAGGTTCCGTTGTTGAAAAAAAAAGAAAAGTTGATAACTCCAAACAAGAAATAATCGAAATTATTTATTATCTTTTTTAGAATCCATATGCCGGATATAAGGTTTCTGTGTTTCGACTGACATAAACAGCTGCTGTAAATACACTGGTTGACTGATCGCGCTAATTTTTGGCATTATAATTAAGGACAGTCGTACCAAAAAATTTACCTGTCTTCCATATAAGCGGAAGATGAGAGGTGAAAATTAAGGATTCTCAATACTTTCTTTACAAAGTGTACAACCATTTATTTGACAGTTTTTTTTTTTTGAATAAATCAAGAAAACCAACCGTCGAAGAAATCAAGAAAACCAACCGTGTGTATAAATATATACAATTGTATATATGTAAGGGTGTGTTTGAAGAAAGGGGAAGAGAGGGAGGGAGTGTGGCATTGTAAAATTTGCATTATCTGAAAATAAACACGCTAATAAGTGAAATAAGAACACTTGTGAACACAATACCGCAAGATTAGAATGCGGCAAATTCTCCATAGATTCCACAAGAATGGGGTGTTGTTAGGCCAACTTTTTTCATGGTTGTTTAATACAAAGAAATTGCAGTGAATTAAAGAAGAAAGTTAATTATGCGCAGGTATTTGTGACTCTGAGGGCAAACCTAGTTTAGGTGTACAATGTCCTTAAATATTATGTGAACTAAGACAGCCCAAAGAACTTGATTTGTGAAGCAAAGTAACCTAAACACACTAAAAATTATGTTAAATTGAGCAAGAAAATATTAAAGTACATATGTATGTACAAGTACTAAAAACTGTTTTCTATCTGTGCAAACGGGGCATTGGCCAGTTGAATTAACCAAAATAAAAGCGACACAGCATTACAGTAAGAAACTGAACTGAAGGTCCAATCAGTTTTTTTACGGTGGGCTTTAATCTTTCACACAATACGCTCTATAGAACTTTATACGCGATGCTGAGGAGGCTTATCCCACGGTAGTTGGAGCAGATTGTGGGGTCTCTCTTTTTGTGGTTTGGGCAGATCACACTTAAGTCCCTATCGTTGGGTCTGCTTTTATTCGGCCATATTTTACAAAGTAGCTGATGCATGCTCCTTATCAGTTCTCCACCGCCGTAAGTGAATAGCTCGGCCGCCAAATCATCGGCTCCCGACGCTTTTTTGTTCTTCAGAAGGCTACTTGCTATTCGAACTTCTTCATGGTCGGACAATGGAACGTCTGCTCTATCGCCATCGATTGGGGAGTCGGGTTCGCCTTCTCTTGACGTTGTACTTTCACTGCCATTCAGCAGGCCGGAGAAGTGTTCCCTAGATAATTTTAGTATGCTTTGGGCATCGATCACTAGATCACCTTTGGGACAAGAATATGCTCCGATCTTGAAACCTTCTGATAGTCATCGCATCTTTTCGTAGAATTTTCAAGTATTACCCCTGTCGGCCAGCTTCGTACTCACGCATTTCGGCCTCTTTCTTTTTCTGTCTGCAAATGCGTCTCGCTTCCCTCTTCAACTCTCGGTATCTCTTCCATCCCGCACGTGTTCTGGTCCATCGTAACGTTGCGAGGTAGGCAGCCTGTTTTCTCTCCGCTGCGACACGGCCCACCTCGTCGTATAACCTGTTCTTTTGCATTTTCCGAAAACCAATAGTTTCGGTTGCAGCTGTACGTAAGGAGTTTGAAATGCAGTCCTACAGTTCCCCTATACCGAGTTGTTGACGACTATTCTTAGAGAGCAGGAGTACAGGTTGAGTAGAAAATCGTTCGGCTGTCTGTTGTGATTGCAGCTTCTCGACGTCGAATATTCCTTGTGTTCGTTGACGTGCGTTTTTTGCTGCACAGGGGCGGGTGCGAATCTTGGCACATCTAAAAAAACTGGAGACGTGTCTTCCGTCTATCACAACATGATTGATCTGGTTGGTAGTTTCTCGATCCGGAGACAGCCAGGTGGCTTCATGAATTTTCTAATGCTGGAATCCAGTACTACAGATAACCATATTTCGGGCCCCGGCGAAGTCGATAAGCCTCGATCCGTTTGGGGATGTTTTGTCGTGGAATTTACCGACCGTAGTGCAAAAGATACCTTCTTTGCCCACCCTGGCGTTAAAGTCGCCAAGCACGATTTTGATATCGTGACGGGGGCAACTCTCATAGGTGCGCTCCAAGCGCTCGAAGAAGTCGTCTTTGGTCATATCGTTCTTCTCTTCTGTCGGGGCAGGGGCGCAAATCAGCGCTATGTTGAAAAACTTCGCTTTGATGCGGACTGTGGCAAGACGTTCATCCACCGGGGTGAATGAAGGTACTCGGGGACGTAGTCTCACTCCTCCTTTATATGGCCACTGTACTAAATGTCACAAAGACCTACTCGCCTCAGTCCTTGTCCCGTCCATCGCATTTCTTGAACGGCGGTGTTGTCAGCCTTCACTCTAACGAGGACATCAACCAGCTGGGCAGCGGCACCTTCCCAATTAAGGGACCGGACATTCCAGGTGCATGCCCTCAAATCATAGTCCTTATTTCGTTTGTAGTAGTCGTCATCAAAAGGGGGGGTCTCTCATCCAAGGCTGTTTACGCCATTTCATTGGTGGTGCTTTTTTACATGACGGGTCCCAAACACAGCGCACAACCCTGTGAAGGGAATGTTTCGCTTTCTCACTTCAACTCGCCTTCAAACGGATGAATCTGGCTATCCAGAAGATACTTGGTCAAACACCGGAAGTCGTGAGCTGCTTGAGTCTTATGTAAAAGAATAGTGTCTGGCCGCTCCCAAGTGAATGGCAGGCAGAGAACTTTCCTCACTTGCGTGAACTTCTACACATGACTCCATCCTTCCGGAGGAAAACGTCGGAGACCCTATAAGATATAAATATCCGTGATTAGCTTGAAGAACCGAATCGATAGTACATCTGCCTGTCTGTGCTACGAGCTACACATTTTTTCGGTTTTAACTGCAGACGTATTATTTTAATGATAACTGGTAAGAGCAGAAGAGCAGAAGAAACACAAATTCTTTTGGAAATCATTTTAATGATTTAATTACACTGTGATAGCTTTTTTCAAAAAAAAAAAAGACAAGACCAAATTCGACGGTTTCCCCCTATTTCGGGTCCTACGAATCGAACTGCATCATTACTTTTTTGAGTTACAATCATGGTTTCATACAAAAATTTTTTTTGAAGTTTTTCATCAAAGTGGCCCATTGTAAGAGAAAGGCACATTTTTCTTCGGTCTCTAACTTTTTTAATGTTGACTTTTTTGGTAAACTTTCTTTGGCAAAGCTTCTCAGAATAAGTCCGTCTTTAAGTTCTTAGATGACTGTAAACCCCAAAATCAATGTTTTTTGTGTCCTTATAGCCAATATGTCGAAAAAACTGAAATTTAGTCCATTTTTTTTTATGTTTTTTTCCTCTCGTTTCGTCAATATTTTAATTTACCCTTTGATAAGTGTTGTCGCCATTAACCTCAAAGAAATCTAAAAGCTCCTCCTGTCTTTTGCGGTTTCCATACACCTTCACATCTTTAGACAATATATTTACCGATCGAAGATGATGTGCTAGGCAAATCGCTTGGCTTTGCAATAATTTCAGCTGTCGTACCATCGTATTCAAATGGGCTTGGAAAATCTCCAAGTGACGACATGGGCTTTCAACTTCGGTTGGGTTATACATTGAGAGTAGATCTGTAGGATCGGTGGAAAATTTTGGCGAAATATTTCTGTCAGTTGGACTTGGACATCTTGGTATCAGAACATTTTCTGAGTGAGATACTGGTAGCTGTGCAGATTGAACACTTTTGTAAACTGTATTTTTTTTGTTGAGTCTTGCAAATTTGTTCTTGCACGCGTAGCAGTTACCAATATGATGCCATTGTGGATCTATCCAAATCATTGGTATGCCGAACCCCATTTTTAGGCACAGTCTTTTTGACCAGTTATGCAGGTTGTTGTTGCATTGCGTACAAATGGTATTTGGCACCCAATCTACGTCTCTTATAACGGGCAAATCGAAATATTCCTCGTAGATGCCGGCAGTTCCCGAAGATATTTTGCGTCTACTCCGAGGGCTTGTAAATTTTCCACATACGTAGCAGAACAACGATAGGCCAATTGGACACTTATTCATTTTAATTTATTTTCTTAATATACAATTCACTAAAACAATGTTCTTTCCGCGAAGTCAAAGTCAAATTAATTACTGCAATCTATGCTTAAATTTTGACTCTTAGGCAAGCATTTAACGTTTCTTTCAAACGTTACTTGTTGTTATTTCTTATCAGTGCAGTGGTTAAAAGCTTGACTCGTTGCTTGCTGATTTGTGTTGGACATTGATAGATAAGTCTTATTAAATTTAATTTAAATATTGTGTACAAATTAATGATACTTATTGATAACACTTATAAGATACAAAAAAAAAAAAACAAAAAAAAAATGGCACACAAACATAGTTAGTGTAGCTTTTTTAAAAAATACAAATTTTGTCAATTTTTTTTTCTAATGGTTAGTTTGCTTAGAACGTTGTCTTTGCTTAAGTTTCTTACTATTACAAGATGTCACTTAATGTATAAGTATCAAAGGGTAAATTAAAATATTGACGAAACGAGAGGGAAAAAACATTAAAAAAAATGGACTAAATTTCAGTTTTTTCGACATATTGGCTATAAGGACACAAAAAACATTGATTTTGGGGTTTACAGTCATCTAAGAACTTAAAGACGGACTTATTCTGAGAAGCTTTGCCAAAGAAAGTTTACCAAAAAAGTCAACATTAAAAAAGTTAGAGACCGAAGAAAAATGTGCCTTTCTCTTACAATGGGCCACTTTGATGAAAAACTTCAAAAAAAATTTTTGTATGAAACCATGATTGTAACTCAAAAAAGTAATGATGCAGTTCGATTCGTAGGACCCGAAATAGGGGGAAACCGTCGAATTTGGTCTTGTCTTTTTTTTTGACTATCACAGTGTTATTATATTAGTTAATGCTTCGAATTGCAGCGGGCCTACGAAGCTAAGTGCATTTATAGTGAAAGTTTCGAAACCAAAGAAATTTTTAATATTTATATTTATTTAAATAAAAATTCGCTTACTGTTTTAGTAATTTTTTAGTTTAATTTTTATTTGTCCATTTAATTTTACATGTGTTCAGTATTTCTTTACAAAAGTTTACAAAAGCTCTATTTATTAAAAAAACGACTTAGTTTAAATGCTTTTACAAAGAAAGTGATTTTTCAGATTAAACTCCCTTCACAAATACACATACAGATCTCTTTAGCTTTATTTTAATTCTAACTAAATGTTGTATGTTTTATTTGTGTTGTTTTTTTTTTCTACGTGTACACAACTTATTTGCGTCTTTACCGTTATTATATTAGCATTCATTGCTTGGTATATATTTCTAACTTAGACCTATCAGCCGCCTAAATCTTTATCACTATTTTTGTATCAATTTTCTTTATTTATTTATTACTATTTTTCATTACTAATTTTACTTATATATATACATACATTCCATCCAAGTAACAACTTTTATTTATGGAAAGTTTACATTTTTGCTTTAACTGCTTAGAAATTATTTATAAATATTTTCATAAATGCACAGAAAAAAAATATTCATGCAAATGCATTCTTTACACAACTCTTCTCTAAGAAATTTATTATTTTTACAGAAATTGGCAGTTAGAATAGGAATTAGTGTGTAGGAATTCAGATGAGGTATTTCTTTCTCCGCTCTTTCATACAAATATTTGCCTGCGTAACTAAATTAACTTCATTCAAGTAGAAATAATTCAATATAAAATTGTTCAAAAATAAATAAAACGGCATCTCAAGTCGTATATACGAAATAACTGTACTGTACCACAAGTGCAAAGTACAAAAGTTTTCATTCTTATTCATTGCATTGCTCTCTTTTTGAGTTCGTACATAAGGGGTTTCAACAGTTTTAAAGCAAAAAGTAAGGTTAAATAAATGCGTACATACATATTTATGTACATACATATGCAAGTCAATTTGAAATAAATTTCTTTATGGCGCAAAATGGACTTAGCAAACAATTGAACACTTTGTGCGCAACAATAATGCTAACATAACTTAAGATTTCCATGAATAATGCATGTACGATAAGTACACATATGTATTAGGGTGTCCGTCATTTGCCAAGATGATTTTTTTTTTTTTTTTTTTTTTGGAAACGCAACTTGAAGTTTCACTTTTTGCTCTAAAAAATACCACTTTCTTTATTTAGAATGTAAACCATCTTACGTAGAAGTTTTACGCAGTTATGCATCAAATATCTTACTAGTACGCCATGTCGTATGAGCAACACAGAATGTATTAACTATTTGTATGACTTTAACTGCGTATAACTTCAAAAGACGGTTTTTATGAAAAAATGTATATCAGCGTATACTTTTGTATTAGAATATCATTTTTTTCAAACTTGCTAATTTACTTTCTAAATAAAAAATATCAAAAAATCCACTTCTGTATACATGCATGAAAGGAAATATGATTTAGGCAAAGCCTTAAATGAAAACAAAGATCTTTTTTACGTTGAATTCTTTTTTTTTTGGGCAAAAACTGTAACTTCGGTGGGAGTTAACCAAAAATACTTACATACTATAAAATTGTCTATGTGGGCATTGTTCTGATGTTCATATTGAACCACTTCGCTTTAGAGACAGCTTTCGAGCCAGCGATTTTTAATGCGAAATTTAAAAACCTGAATAATCGGCTACATAGGAGATGTATACTGGTCAGATGTACCGACAAATAATCAATGGTATATAAAAATACATCTACGAATTAAATTTCATTCGAATATCTCAAAAACTGTCGCACTAGATTCTATAATCCCTAAAAAATTTCGCCTCAATAAACGCTGGTGCTAAACCGGTCGTAGAGCCATAGTATCTTAGGTCAAGTTCTTCAGCATGATCCGTAAAACATTCCAAATTTATTTTATTTTTTCCCACATAATTTTACTTTACGCGATTTTCCCATTTTTTTTTTTTTTTTTTTTGGCTCCTTGTAAATCGACCGTCCCTTAACATTCATATACATCATGCTATTTAGCAAAATATTTGAAGCATTTATATTACAATATAGAGAATTACATTTACGTACTTATATCGTTACATAGCTTGCTCGACCATACTATGTGAAAGTTATGGCTTGCATTAGGGTTATCCTTATATTCAAAATTGCTCTCTAGAGCGCTGGTGTTTTCACTTAATATTAGTACATAATATATATGTATAGTATAAAGAATTTCGAGACCTCTGGCAAAAATAAATGATTTTATTTTTTTGCTTACATAAGGGATCGATTTTTCTTACTAATTCCACTCATTTGGCTGAATTAATAATTAACAGCAATAATAATTACAATATGTATTAGTAATATAATTAAAACTTTTCTCTTCACTAATAATATAAAAAAAATAAAGTTAAACTAAGTGACGACTGAGTTATTTTCGAAATTAACCTCACTTGTTGGTAGTAAAAAATATTTTCTGGAACTTCTTGACCATATCAATGCTACAAGCTGTCTTATGGTGTGTACTTATGCAGTTTTTTAACAGAAATGTATGTTTTTTAGCTAGCTTACTTAATACAATAAAATAAAATAGTCATTATTCTATTAAAGTAAGTTGCTTAAAATAAGAAAATATTTAAATAAACATAAATTTCTTTTTCATACCATATTTTGTAAAGTATAAAATATAAATTAATTTTTTTTTTTACTTTTTACAGTGAAAAACTGTTTTCGAAAAATTACAGGTTATGTTAGCTTTTTTGAGAGATATAAGATTTCTGTTTTATTAATGTAAACATGCAATTAATTATAGTGTAATATATTATAATTTAAGAAAATTTCACATCCGCAATGCATTATTATTAGTCAATTTTTTATTGGCAGTGCAAAAAGTCTTCACTTGGAACAACTTAAAAACATTACGCGAATATCATAAAACTATTATTAAATCATATTAACAGAAAAATAGACACGAAAGTTAACTACATATCGTCAACTAAAATACAAAATAAAGTAAAATCACTTTTCATAAGTTGACAGGCGAAGAAAAGCCGATGTAATACATTTTGAAAATTTCAGTTTTGGTTATAAAATGGTTATTTATAGGTTATATCTGAAAGCGGAAGCTGAAAATTTTATGCTATATAAATGTGACATGATTTAGTAAATCGTAAGCAATAAAAAACTCAAAATCGATTTTTTGAAGATACGTTGTTTTGCATTTTAGATGACGATCTACAACTTAATAACGAATACAAGCTTATACAGTAAAGGCTGTCATAAAAGGATATTGATGTTCTTGTCACATTATGAGCGTGTAAAAAATCGAAAAATTAAAAAAAAAAATTATAAAGACAATAATTCGAAATTAGGTAATATGACAGGTTAGAATTCATAAAAGGAGGAAAACCAAAAACACAAAAGCGGTCATGTGATAATAAAAAATAGGAAAACGACATTTTTTTAACTTTGCCTTCACATATGGGAGCTTTTTTGTTCATCAAGAAAACAGTCCGAGTATCAATGTTCGTTCTTTCAAAAATGTTCATATGAGAGCGATTATATTCTATAAAAAATTGTGTTTCAAAAATAAAGACCACTTATAAGACATGTCCGTACATTAAAGCGAACATCCACAGGAGCTTTCACTATATGAAACTTTTAAGAAAGCACAATACAAAAGGGAAAGTGCAAGTATTGAACATAAAACTCATAATTCAAAAATGACACGAGTTTTGAATTTGAAAGAAACTAAACTAAAACTATAACCTCCATTAACAAATAAAAAAAAAGAAACAAAAACAAAAACTGAAGCACGTAAAACAAAAATACGAGTACAATGAGGGCACAGAAACAGCATGGATAAAACAAAAAATAGAAAAACATAAATTAAATGCGTTGCGCTTATAAATAACGGCGATTTACACGCTGCTGCGGTGACATCAATATCGAATCGCCATAAACTTGTGTATCAATTCCGGACGATAAACCGTTCGGACTGTTGGGGCTTCGCCGTTGACCTGCAATGAAGATGTTCGAATACATTAGTGTACATGTGTGTGTGTGTATGTGTAAGAAGTGCACTACTACGTATAAATGTCATATAATATATTTACTTGACTCGTTTTCGAGACAAGTTTGCAATTGAAATGCATGCACTTACCATAATAGGGTGACAGATTAGGATACATCTGAGTCGTCGGACTGCCCTGCGAAGCTGGTGTGGTTGGTGTGCTCGTATTGCGCGACTTATTCTTCATGGATGTGGAGAAAACTATTGAAAAGAAAGAGAAAGAGAGAACGTTTTGTTAGCGACATATTCAAAAAAATAAAATTAGTACACGAGTATATAGTAGAAGTTCCGCACTTTGCTGTACACTATGGTTGAGCTACTTTCTTGTCAAAAAACTATATATTAAGGGGATATTCTACTCTAGAATTTTGAAAAATTCGATTTTTTTTCATATATTTAAAGTTTAGACTTTCAGAAATATGACCTTGGAAGGATTTTTCAAAATTCGACTTATTTTCGGAGATACAGCCGATTTTGTGAGGTGGCGTCCGTGTTCACTAGAATTGTCTCCTAAACTTTAAACGCGTTTTTCTCGAAACTACTTTTTTCCACACGGTACCGGCATTATCTCAAGCTCTGTATAACCCATTTACTTGAAATTTTGTGTGAACCTTCTTTATATAATCCTTTATCGTTCCTACCAGCTTCGTGTCAAAATTTTTGTTTTTAATATCATAAAAAAATTCAGGAATTTCAAAAAAAGCGTAAAAAATGAGTTTTATTTTCAGGCAGTCGCCATTTAAAAAAAAAAAAAAAAATTTCGTGTTCCCTGAGGTAGGGACTATAACAGCATCCTTACTGATTAAGAATTTCTTTTGATTTTTTTTTTTCAGATCACCAGGAGAGTCAGGATCAATGTCACCAGGATGCGCCATTTTTTTACACCTGTCTCTCCCCCCTCTAATTATTTTAATTTTTAATATTTTTTTAAATTTTTTTTCTGTATTTTTAAAATTTCAATAAAACCACCATAAAAAATGGATAGTAAAACTATTTTTGGTTTTTTTTAAATAAAATTCAAAAAACTGCCCAAAATTTGATTTCTAGAGTTGAATACCCCCTTAAAGTCACAACAAAGCTACGAATATGTTGAGTTCAAAACAACGGAATATGAGAATATCATCTTGAAATGCTAGACACTCTATCTATATGATTTCGCCAGGCAATTATTGATTATGCCAGTCTATTTGGTTTATACCAGTTTTCTGTTCGATCGCCGCTCTTTCATTTCTCTTACCATATATCGCTAACCAACTGACTATTGCTGCAATCAGATTGAAAAAGATAGGTTATTGCGAGTAGAAGCATATTTCGCTAGAGTTTAGTTTCTGTAAAATCCTTGAGCTGACTTTTCATCTCTAACTGGAACTGAAGAATGGTCAATAACCACTTCCAACTACTGGCGAAACATAAGTTAAAGACAGTGTAGGTGATAAATTTCTGATTTTTTTTTCAATTCAATTCAATTTCTAATTCATCTTCCTAGCGGATAAATTACAAGCAACGCTGAATCCATTAACAACCACCACTTCAAAATACTTTTAAAGATGTTAAGATGCTACTAAACTCGGTTACCAAGCAAAGAAACTCTGCCTCTATAGGCTGGTAACCAGATTAAACGAAATATCCCATGGACTGGCTAAAGCTGCATCAAATCTTGAAGTATCCGAAGCCGAAACAATGCAAAATACAACACGAATTTTAGGAATATGGTAAGACATTCCAGCAGATCTCAACCAATTTTATCAAATAAAGAGCAGAAGACCATCTTAGATAACTACTCGATAAAGTTTGGTGCTATTAGTCTCAATAATTTTGCAATACTTCGCCGTTATATGCTTCACAGAAACATTTCAAAAGGGTATTAAAAGATCGTTGTTCTGATTTTTACCAATGTTGTTGTTGTTGTAATGGTTATCTGGTCCCTGTTAGGGTGGTAAGGTTCAGATAAGTTGTCATCGAGGTTATCCAACGTAGATCCAGGAAATGTGTTGTTTCGACGGGGTCGGACCATAGGGTTAGCTGGACATGCTGTGGTTATTGGTTAGAGTCAAGCAGGGCTTCGTTGCATGCTGAACATTTATTTGGTACGACGGGGTCGATTCTGGATAAGTAATAATAACCTGCTATAGTATCCAGAACTCCAGTTCGACGTCTGCAATGAATGTTGGTGTGTATGTCTCCACTGTGAATGGCGGTCAGTACATGTCTGAAGTTAGTTGCTGCATCCTCTTGTCTGGCCTCAATCTGGTCGGCGTATTGTTTATAAGTCGTCGACGTAGTTAGCCGTAGAAACTGCTTGGAGAGGAGTTGTTCGCTCGGAGACATCAAGAGTCATCTTAGGGTTTAGTGAAGGAGAGTGTTAAGCTCCGCGCAGGTAGTAACCGAGAAAGGTCGAAGAGAAAGCCGTTTACTTTTGAGCATATGTCATCGATTCCAATGGTATCAGCGGACGAGATGATAAAAATTTCTTCTGGTAGTTGAGAGAGTTTCGAAGTGTAGAAATCAAACAGCAACGGGGAGACGAGTAACCTGACCCTGAGTGAAAGTCGGGAGTAGCAAGATCTCAAGTGTCTTCACTACTGGAGAAAGGAGAGTTATCGAGCGATAAGACACCCTTTGTTAGCGCGTTTCCCAAGTTTCAGTAATGGGACCACGCTTCCGATTATCCACACATCGAGTGATTCCGACTAAGCAGTTGGGAAACTAGCTGTAATTTGTACTAGTCCGATCTGAACAGTTTTTTCGAAGATTGAATATTTGTCTTGGGTAAAAATCCATGAAGATATCTCGTCAAACATAAATATTTTCCATACTAGAGCATGTTTTTGATCGTTTAGTTTGTAAGCCAGCTATATAATGGTCCAACTTCGGCGGTTCCGACAAACGAACAGCTTCTTGAAGAGAAAGATGTGAGCAAAATTTCAAATCGGGCATATCTAAATCGACTCGTCTCATTATATTAATCATTTATATACACATACATATATATTTTACAGGGTATTTTCCTTCTGTAGGTTTTACAAACTTCGTGGCACACTTAACACATATTACCCTGTTCAGGATGTAAAAAGTTTCCACATGATGAGAGCTTACAAAAGTTCACAAAGTTAGGAAAAATTATGCTTTTATTTCAGTAAAGACAATACGAGTATATGAGTGCTTTTAAAAATCTGTAAATTTAAATTAACTCCAGAAAACTTCAACGAGCTTTAATTGTTCAGTGTTCTCAGTTTTTTCTTTTTTTTTCAAATTTACAATTCATATGGTGGCCGACCTCCATAAAAATTAAATTTATTACAACATAAAAACTTTTCAAAATTCTTTTCAATTCAGCGCAGAACTTTGCCAAAGAGGCAGCCCTTAATGGCAAGCAGTTTAAACATTTTGGCGCTACGAAAATTAAGCGCTGAACCCCCGTCAAACTCATATTTTATTGCCTTATTTATAAGCGATTTTTTCCATGCTCTCAACGGCTTAAAAGTGCCATAAAAAATAATCAGCGTCTATATGTAAATTAATTTGCAGAAATTTTGGTAAATTAATCAGGAAAGTTTCTTAACTTCTTCAGCCCCGGATGTGAATGACATGGAGATGGCCATAGAAGCTAAAATCCGTGGAAAAAACTTTTGCCGAGTGTCACACAAATTTATAGCCAACACAGAAAACGAGTGAAATGAAAGAGCAGAGAAAATGAAAATCAAATAAGCAAAAGCTCATTTCTAAAATATGTTTAAGAGCAATTATGAGCATAATCACAAAAAAATCAAAGCATGTGCGGCACAAACTTTCCTAGCAAATTGAATCAGAAGAAAAAAGGATAATGAAACACCAAACAGAGAGTTGCGTATATTAAATCTAAGAAAAAATTAAATATTTCGAAGGATCTTCGTTTTAAAACAGCGAGAGAGACGGCTGATGTAGCAAGAGTATATAGGCTAAAAGTAACCGGCCTAATAAAACGAAAATTGGTAGAGCTTTACGAAAAGCCAGTTCAAGATCGATGTCAACGATTAGAAGTAACGCAACAGCTATCTTATTAGCAATAGAGCTTCTCTGCCAAAACCACTAAGAAAAACAAAGATGACTAGCTTTCGCCGGCTTTGTATTTCTTAAGCTTTTATTGCCGTCACCTCAGTGAAATTTTTAAAAGACAAATGGAAAAGGAATACTATTCTCTGTTTATCTGGAAGAAAAGACTATTCCTGTCGAAGGCTGTCAACAACATGAAATCAGTTAAATTTAAGTCAATCGATTCAGTATTATCTTTATATCAATAAACTGTAATCAAATGGGATGTAGGCAAGGTTAGATTATGACGTCCATCCAACAAGGATCACACTTGGACAGCTTAGCACGCCGGTCCGTTGTGGTAACTAAAACTATAAAACCATAAGACCATCACAAATCGACATATCACTTTGAGGCTGCAATTAGATAGAAGCATGACCTGTGGCGCCGACTAATAAGTCTAACGTGGATTAAGTTAGTTTAGCCCCATAGCTCATCCTAACAGGGATCTCACTTGCACAGCTAAGAACGCCGGTTCGTTTTATATGCAAATCTTTCGTCCTATATACAAATTGACACATTATTTGAGACGCCCCAATGTTCCATCCTAAGTCATGTCATGTTTGGACAATGTAGGAGAAAATGTCGGAAAGTAAGCTTCTATCTCATCCTGCATCATACAACTTTAACAATTTGCGTCCATCAACATTTTTGGCCTTACCGCATAAGTGTCCAATAAGAGCAGTTCGGTAGATTTCCTGCATTCTTACAGTCACACAGGAGCGGGTCATCGACCAGGACCTGTGAAGGACTTCTGTCTGAAAACACCAAAGCGGTCAGGAGGGCTAAGATTTATGGAAAGCTTTTTACAGAAACACCCCTTTCAAGCTTCCCTTATAGCTTCGACCTATCGGTGAAAAGGTTTACTGCGCCTCTTCTTCAGCGTCTGTGCGCAAACAAAAGCCGTCACGAGTTGCTTCAGTGATCCAAATATTCAGGAATGCAGTGGTAGTTGGAGAGAATTTCGGCGCATCTTCGTTCGAACGCCTTCATAAGCCCAGCATCCCTGAGCCTTAGAACGATTACGGTTTCGTAGAGCTAAAACACCTTTCGGTGATAGTCCCCACTTTCTATCTACAGCTCATCCACTCCGCTCAGTGTTTGGTCTCTGGGTAAATATTCTATTAAGGAGAATCCCCCTAGATATTTCACCTTATCTACAGGTTACAACTTACTCTTTTTTAACTTATTTAAGAACTCGTTTTGTCGGCTGAATCGTATGTTCTTCTCCCATTCCAGTGTGAGTGGGACCAGGGTACCCTTTTAGGCTAGTTCATTGACTTTGTTGTTACCAGCGATTTCGCTATGACCAGATACCCAAACAAGCTTGATGCTAGTTCTGCTAAAGACAGATAGGTACTCTTTGACTAGCTTTGAGCGCACAGTTAGGTCAAATGTGAATCTTACGTCGGAAATATTGGCAAGAATTGAAAGATACGAGTTTGTAATGGACCCAGCAAGTGCAGAAGCTTAGGTTGAAACCATTTTGAAAATATCTATTTGTTCCTATTTCGGATATCAATTTTGATCTATCAAAAATAGAGCTATACTCCCGGCTGGTTTATACGATACATTTTCTCTAATCATAAATCGAACTGTTTTTTTTAAGCCTCGATAAACGAGAGCAAAGCAGCGTAAAATCGATTGTTAAGTAAAAAGATAATCGAAATTGCCTCCTCTAAAGCCAGCAAGGCGGAGACATACTGCTGACGCAAACTATTCACGCGTACATTGAAGCTACGCAAAAAGGGTTCAAGTAATTATGAAAACATTGCAAGCAAGACCAACGGCAGCGCAGAGAAATACTTTTCGAATTCTTCTGCCACGCTAACGACGCTGCCACATACTGACTGCAAGGCAGGCGACAACGGAAGCGCCTCGTATTGTTGTCATAGCAGCTTCCGTTGCGAGGGTCAGGTCAGGCTCCAGGCCACTACGGGCACAATAGAAGGCGCTTACGAGTGCCAGAATGGAAAAGCACAGAAGGTGAGCAGCAGTTTGATTGCGCGGATGTGTAAGTGAAGTGCCTATGCACGTGTATATGTGTGTACGTGCCAGAGCTTATAAGGGCGAGTGCGATGTGCGCGTTTCGGCGTGCCTGTGACCCAGAAAGTATGCAAGAAAAAAGTAATTAGGTTAATTTTTTTATAATTGAGGCAATGAAAGTGCGCGCAAGCCAGCAGCGAGAAGATTAAGTGGCATGAGTGGAACAGCTAAAACCAAAAAAAAAAAAAGAAATAACGGAAAACTCAGCAGCAGCACGGCGACATTGGACAGCTAAAGTCGAAAGACGAAAGAATTTCAAAGGAAAAATTTACATAAAACGCAGCACACAACAAAGGGATGTGGCAATTTGGCAGCTACAAAAACAATAAATAAGAAATTGCAAACACGCACACACACACACTGACAGCCAATTCATTTAGCGCAGAGTTGCTGCTGTGGTTTTATGCGTTGCTTGACAATGTGTTCGACTGCCAGCGAGCGCTCGCCAGCGCATGCCTTCAAAACGGCAGAAGTCAGCGCCAGGCAACGCCGAGCAAGCGGCGAGGCGGGGAAAAGGGGGTGGCAAACAATCAGCTATAGTAGGCAGCTGTGCAGGCACTGCACTTGTTGCCGTTTTACTGCGCCGCGCCGAGCTCAGCTGAATTTAAACACGCTCTAATACGCAGCTATGCGCGCGCTCGGCTGTTCTAAGGCAAATAACGGTATATTTTTATATTTACTATTTTTTTCCTTTTTTTTATTTTTTTTTTTGGCAGTTGAAAAACTCGAATTCAGCGCGCTTACACGAGTTGCGCAAATTTAACTTCAGCAACAAACAGTCGAGTGCAAAAGTGCAGCGCCATCAAGTGGAATGTGACAGTAAAATTCCTATTTTAATTTAGTCAAGTTACTTTTTAGGTCAATTTTAGCGCAAATTAGGCTTTCAAGGTAGACAAAGCGTGGGCAAAATAAATACGCGCGCACAGATAGCGAGCGCTAGATAGTTCCAATGCATGCAAGCAGTAAAAAACACTAAAAAAAAAACTAAAAAAAAAAAACTAAAAAAAAAAACTAAAAAAAAATTGCAAAAAAATGCAAAAACGCAATAGATAAAATAGTTTATTTAAAAACGTTGACTCTTCCCAGTTGAGCAAATGCGAAAGCGCAAACTATTTTTTTATCTCTTAGCTGACGGTTTCGTAGGCATTCCTGCTTTTGAGTGGAATTAGTTTAATTAAGTACGATTTTGACTAATTTTCAGTATAACGAATAGTTGTAAACAGTTTATTATGCGAGGAACCAAGGCTAAAGAGATAGAAGTTATTTAGGGCGCGACTAATGGTTGCTGCTGCCTTCGTATTAAAATAATTTCGTCAGTTAATCTTTTGGTAAAGAAGGCAGTTAAGGTGTCTAACAAAGCAAGAAATGATTTCTAATATAGAAGTTCGTCTTTGTTGTACTTATTTTATGACTGTGGCTGAAGACCTTAGCTTCATAGCTGAAAATTGCTAATAACACGGAATGCTTGGAGCAATAGTTCTGATTCCGCACATTAATTTGACTTATAGAAGATTATATACTACAATAATAGATTGAATAAGTCACACGATAACGAGTCGCCTTGTCTGAAACCTGGCTTGATATTGATCGTCGCGGAGAGGTCTTTCCCGATCCTGACGGAGCTTTTGGTATTTTTGGTCGCAGCATAAAGGCAGCTCTTTTTCGTGCTGTCGAAAGCAGCTTTGAAATCGACGAAGATCAACGATAGTCTGTGTCGATCCTCTTTTCACGGGTCTTTTCCAAGATTTGGCGCATAGTGAATATCTGGTCGGTTGTTGATTTGTCAGGTCTAAGGCCACACTGATAAGGTCCAATCAGTTTGTTGACGGTGGGCTTTAATCTTTCACAAAATTACGCTCGATAGAACCTTGTACGCGATGTTGAGGAGGCTTATCCCACGGTAGTTGGCGCAGATTGTGGGGTCTCCTTTTTTAAGGATTGGGCATAGCACACTTAAATTCCAGTCGTTGAGCATGCCTTCGTCCGACCATGTCCTACATTTGAATAGCTCGGCCGGCAACCCATCGACCGCCGCCGCTTTGTTGTTCTGCAGACAGACAATTGCTATTCGAACTTCTTCATGGTCCGGCAATGAAACGTCCGCTCCATCGTCATCGATTGGGGAATCGAGTTCACCATCTCCTGGTGTTATTCTTTCACTGCCATTCAGTAGGCTGGAGAAGTATTTCTCCATAATTTTAGTATGTTATGTATTTTAGTTTGTGCATAAGTCACTAGATCACCTCTGGGGATTCGACAAGAGTATGTTCCGGTCGTGAAAAATTCTGTTAGTCGTTAAATCTTTTCGTAGAGTTTTCGAGCATTACTCCTGTCGGCAAGCTTGCTCACGCATTTCGGCCTCTCTTTTTCTTTGTCTGCAAGCGCGTCTCGCTTCCCTCTTCAACTTGACTTTGACTACTTCGAGTCAAAATATCAGACACAAAACTTCTCCGAGGTACTTAGTATGATCCGTGGTAGTTAACTCTACCCCGTTGAGCCTCACTGCCATTCAGCCTCGGGGTTTCCATAAATGGGTGTTGTAGCTTCTTGTAATATCCGTCTTACTGGCATTTATCGCTAAGTCAGCCTATACATCACGCTACTAATTGCGTCTAGGAACTTGCCCGTCACTAGTATAGCTAATTGTTTGGGTGCCCTTCCTTCAAATTATCCCAGAAGCTCATTTGCTACGCCACCTTGAGTAATTTAGGAGGGAAATATATATAACAAGCATTCTAATTGGAACCCGAGTTTTGACTCAGAATGTACTTCCAAATATAGAAAGACTGGCCTCTGATACTTGAACAGCGATAAATGAAAAGATTTAAAATAAAATCACACCGTCAGACTTTTTTCTGTGGGAATGTGTAAAGTCTAAGTTCTATGCGGACAATCCCCTTCCTTTAAGTCTTGGAGTAAACACATCACGCGTGGCTTTCGCCAGTTCCCAGTTGAAATGTTCGAACGAGTCAGCCACGGCGAATATTTGAAAGAGATAATCTTTATTAAATTTGACGTTTCTGTGTTTTTGTTTTTTTTTTTTAGAAAAGTAGGGAACCCCGAACCCCGCGTGAAAGAGTTCTGAAAATGCAAGCAGGACTCCTTAGCTAATATTAAGACTTTCAGCGATTATGTAATATAACAACACCGATACACCAACACACAACTGAGCATAGGTCAAGTACAAAAAAACTAGCTTTGGACAAAAGTCGAAAAAGAAAATTTAAGTAAGCTTTGTTCCGCATATAGAGAGACTACCATTCCGCCAGAGTGACACAAAAACTAAAATAAACATTTGTGTCGGAGATCTCCTTAATAGAAATGTAATTTGTTATAATTACTTATTGATAGATTTACCACTGAGCTGGGGATCAACTAACACAGACAACACTCCGTGGGCTGCTCTGCTGGCAATTTCCGCATATCTTAGTTTTAAATGTCCGCCATGGAAATCTTACAACACAATAGCCTGTGACATCGCATTGGGCTGAGTTTCTACTGCAAATAAGACTTAAGCGATCACACAGCTTGATTGGCGATTGGCCCACACTCCGCAGCGCAGGGCACAAACAAATCCTGGGCCCAGTTTGTCATGACTTCACCTACGGAAATCGCTGCAAATAGATTTTGCAAAATTAGCAGCGACAACCACCAGCCAATTAGATGAACAGAAGCAGCAACAACAACAGCAGTAACAACAACAAGCAGGAGCAGAGACACAACACAAACAAAAGACTAAAGGAATTAGTCGGTAAACTTAAGCCGGTTGACCGAATGTTGAAATGACTGAATCTACTGACAAAGTGGTCAGGAGAGTCAGGAACATACTGACTTCGGCAATTATCTCTGAAGTTGGTGCACACTAAATTGAGTGTGACACGCAGTGTGGAGACGATACCACAAGCCAATAATGATGTTGCAAGTAGGCGGCGGTATCATCAAGGCGAGTGTATGAGTGTGTTGCAGATACCATTGAAACAGCGTACTGATAGCAGGTAATCAGTAGCAGATGAATGGTAACAACAACAATAACAACTATGATATCCACTCATCTAATTGGCAAACTACACTGGCAGTTAGGAAGTGAGAGCATGATTATTGCAGTGCCGCAGTTGAATGCCTCCATTAAATATTAAAATGGAAAGCTAACAATGAGCTAAGCACATCTACACACACACACACACACACATACAAAAGCAGAAATCTACCGAAAGCCAGCCAACAATGGGAACAGCACCGAGTTGTTAACCCAATTCTCGAAGAAAACTGAAATCTTTTTCAAGCGCCGGATGTCGTTGGAACTCAAATACATACACACATACATATATATGAAAATGTATATACGTATCCACACAGAGAAGCATACACACACAAGCATACAATTCTTCTGCTCTAAGGTAATTTTGATTGTGAAATACCGCCTCAGCCTCCTTGTCAGTCCCAGCCCTTGCTCCAGCTTCGAAGCCTGCTCGTACCGGTCCAAAATAGTCCAATGTGATGTGTAAGGAAGTGCGCAAGTTGCATTGGCCAACAGCTGCAATCGATAACTTAGGCGGTGACAGCGTGTGCAGCGAGGTCAGTTGTATACATAAATTGCAGCGCCTGCAAGTATGCTTCTGCTGACACAATTTGGCATAATTTTCGGGCAATTAGCATGCCGGTGTGATTCTGAATATATGTAAAGCATATACACAAACACTCTGCGCCGAGAGAGGTAACGGAAAATTTAGTACGGCATAGCGAGGTGTGGGGAATCAAAAATGCCGGCGAACAAAGTAAATCAGCTGTGACTACGACCAAGATTGTTTACAGAGACTTCATAGTTTAATGAGTTTTATTATTTTTCTATCCCAAATTATGCTTTGGATGACGCAAAATTCTAATATATGGCTGACCGACTGCACTAGTGCCCGAAACATGCTTGTTGAGCAAGAGAATCAAACACAAATTGGATTAAATAAAGAAAAAAATGAATCCATAAAGCAAATGGACACATGAACTGTAGTAACGTGATTGCTCCACTTGGATTGCGTCAATTGTCGTTCAATAACACTTTTAGTGATATTATTGTCAAATCTAGCTGTTAAACTCTAAAATATGATTTTTAGTTTACTGAAGATAACTGATAATAAACGTTCTTTCCTGGAAATTCTGTGGGAGGTTCTCAAGGAAAATATTAATTTGTAATATGAAATTATTCACATAAAAGAAAACTACATAAAACGATATCCTTGATTGCCTATTAGAGTTTTGGGAGCAGTTTTAGATACAAGGCAATAGGAATTTAAAACGAATGAATTGGGCTTCTCCAATCACTGTCCTCCGGTAGGAAACTAATTTAAGCCTTATCCAACAACCTTGTATATCTGGTACAATAGCTGAATCTTTTCCATTCCAGCTGCCCAATATCTCTTAAGACATCTTAGAGTATTGGAAACCGTGGAATATGTCCCTTCACATCAGACTGAAAACTAGACTCTTGTAGAAATGCCTCATCATTCTACGCCCATGCCCTGCATTCCACCAAATCCATTTTTCCCATTTTCATAAGGTGGGCTCTTAAGGGTAGATGTCCTGTTAGTCTCTAACATCAATACTTATCTTTGCTGATTTCGTCTTTGCTGAGTTCATCTCTAACATAATATAATCTTATAAAATAAAGAACACCTACAGTACTACCAGTCTTAGATTCATCCCTTCGGAGAGTTCTAGGTAGTGTGGGTGTCTGACGACTCACTTAGGGCTTTATGTTTCCTTATTCAAAGTAGGAGACCCATTATGAAACCAGCTGCACTAAAATTCCCTTACTCTCTTATGTCCCTGCTTTTCTGATGAAGTTCATAAACACAAAAGGTTGTCTTCAACTTCCGAGATATCGCCAAGAAACTCTTGACCGGTTGTTGCGGTTTTCTTCCTATACAAAGCCCTGAATTCGTATAGAATCAATCTTAAAGAGGTTAATGAGACGAGGATCTGTTAGCACTTCTACCAGAATTCTAATGTCATAAGATTTGAATTTTATTAATCGGCATATGCAGCTAAAATTCAATTTATTCCACATTTATATGCTTCTCAAGCAAGTTAAGAATTGACTCCACCAAAACAAAGCTATATCTTTTACATGTTTGCCGATTAAATATCTATTTCTAGTTGCCCGAGGCATATACAGGGTAGGCCATTTAAAGTTGACCCATCTGGCAACGCTGTAACTTTTAACAGCGCTGACAAATCGGCTAATGTCATACCGCGTTAGAAGCGTCATTCGAAGACAATTTATACCATGGAACAGTACACTCCAAAAGAACGCGCTGAAATTGTTCAGCTTTATATTCAAAATAACTTTTCAATTGTGTTAACTCAACGTGCGTTTCGCAAAAAAAATAAAGTGAAAAGTGCTCCAGTTAAGAACACAATTAAGTCTTTATACGCAAAATTTGTGAACACCGGTAATCTCAGTAATGCCAGTCATGCATCCAGACAACGCACAAGACGTTCTGATGAAAATATCGAAGCTGTACGAGCCAGTATTGAGGAGACTCCATCGACATCGAGTTATCGCCGCTCTCAGGAATTAGACATCTCTCGCACCACTCTCCGACGCATAATTCATAAAGATTTGAAGATGTTTCCATATAAAATTCAAATGGCACAAAAACTAAACCCAGCTGATTATCCGCGACGCCTTAATTTTGGCAAACAAACAAATGGGTCAACTTTAAATGGCCTACCCTGTATGTACATATATATTCCCACTTTAACAAAGTGTAGTTTTAGGGTGGTGCCTGCTCTGGCTAGTTCGTCCGCTGTACAGGTACCAGGAATGTCAATGTATCCTTAAAATAGGATGATAGATCCACTAAGAGTTCAATCCATTATTTCACTATTTTCGATGGAACCGTAAGAAACTTTAGCGATTTCAAAACTGCTTGGATATTTGTATCTAGCCGAGTTTAAAACAGCTTGCCAGTCGTTCTTCCTTTTTGCTGTTTGGCTCCAAATTGAGATTCAAAGTGTATCCAGATCATTCTTCACCTGGTCTTTCCAACGAGATGAAGGTCTTCCTCTTCTCTGCTTTCCCCGACGGGTACTGCGTTGAATACTTTCAGAGCTGGAGTCCTTTTCGTCCATCGTTCCATCGAATGCGATACTCACCGTTGGCAATACGTTAAGAACTATAAATCTTTCGCAGAACCTTTCTCTCGCAAACTCGTAACGTCGACTCATCAGATGTTTTCATCGTTCATGCCTCTGCATGGGAATAATGAGTAATTTATAGAGTTTGGTCTTTGTTCGTCGAGAGAGGACTCTACTTCTTAATTGCGATAAAATTAAAAGAGATATAGATTGCATCATTGAAACTGATTCCCAAGAAGAAAGACATCGTAAATTTTTAAATTTAGATTTCGGTTTGGCGAACTGTGTAAACACACCAGCGACCGAGCCAAAAAGATTTTTCCACTTCCGTCAAACTTCGGTGACCTACTTCGAGACAACAAGTTCGGTAATATAATATAAGGCCGCGTGTTATCAACTTCCCCGTTGAGTTCAGTTGCATTCTGATTTCCCCTCAAACGCCAAATTTATTTTGTTTATTTTGCACTGTGAAACCAATATGCACTTATAGCGTTAAAATGTGCTTTTAACACAATCTCATTACTTTGAAAAATTAATTTGCACAAAACACACACTCACTCACACACATGCACACACACTTGCGCGCTTGGATAGCCAAATTTTCGATGCATTAGTGCCAACAACTAGAAAATGAACTTTTAAAGCCACCTCCAGCAGATAGGTAAGTGGTTTCTTGGCAATTTCGAGCGACGACCGTCTAAGTACAACTACAACACACTCCGCTCTTCTGCCAACCAAATTACGGCAAATTCATTAGCACACCTTAATTTCGCAAACTTTCCGCCTGCGTTGCTGCCCCCTGTCCGACTGTGTAACAGTCGCAGGCGAAGGACAAGCGGCCGAGTCCTGTCTATCGCACACACCCTACACTATAACGGCATAAACAAAAGCTACTACTGCTAGGCAAGCAACCGACATTCGTCTTTAGAGGAGCTGCCTCACCAACAACAACAACAACAACAACACCATCAACACTGCTACCACCCATGTTAATGCGCCTCCCAGGTAGTCTAGCATTGAATTGGAAATTAATCATCGAGATAAAGTGACACTTGACGCCATGTGAATATTTACGATGTTGGCCCAGCACCGGCGCTATAAAAACAAACAGCAAAACCAACAACTAGGAAATTGAAGCTAAACAAAAACTCACAGGCTTCTAAGCAGGCGATAATTACAAACACAACAACAAAAGTAAGGAAGTGCTAAGCACTGGCGGAAGTGGAAAACTTTCGCAATTTGTGTGGATTTAAGCCGGGAGCGATTTTTCGAAAAATTTACAGAGTTTTCATAAGAATTGTTGGTGTTCTTTCTAAAGAGTAAGTGCAGGATGTGACTCAATGCTTTCGCAAATCAAATAAAAGTGAAAAGTGAGCTCCCCTAAGTATATTTAACCATTTATGATCGAGGTTAATAGTTTAAAGACAACTAGAGAGATGGAATATGATGAACAACTTCGATCATATTAGTCCTAAATTCGCATTCAGCCAAGTTCTCGTTACAACTTATGTGAATATAATAAGATTATATATTTATAGCTTCAATGATGGAGGCTTCTGTAGCACTAGATTCAATTAATCATAAGGGGGTCTCTCATCCGAGGCTGCTTTTTTCCATTCCTTGTGGGTGTTTTTTACGGGGCGGGTCCCAAACTCAGCGCACAACCGTGGGAAAAGATGTTTCGCCTTCTCACTCACTCAGCTCGCTTTCAAACGGATGTTTTTTGGCTAACCAGAGTTGATTCAATATTTACCAGGTTTGGTCTCAATATTTTCAGTGATCTTGAATAAGATTTCAAAAGAAGTCAAGCATTACAACCTCACTTTTTCTTAAAAGTAGGCGTGGTTGTTGTCCAATTTTGACACTTTTAAATCGCGTTGAGACGAAACCAAGGAGATTTAGTCTAAAAAATGTATACCATAGTTTGGTGGGTAATGGCGGTTTGCGAACACCGACTATATGACTCCACTTTTCAACTGGGAAGGAAGGTTCAAAGTAAACATAGAAAAAGATGCCTGGCGTGACTCTATGGATGGCTCGAAAATGAACGATGGAGTTGGTAGGGGAATATACTGTCCACAATTAGACGTAACCCCGTTAGGATAAGACCCGAAAACGAGATCTACATTGGGACTCCCTTGCATTATCTATATGACGATCTGGACGGTAGCATGCAAAAAAAAAAATTAAAACCCGATGAAACCAGCTGCCTGGTTGCAAAACTCCAAAATCATGTGCAAAACGGTAAATCGGAGGTACAAAACATTCTTATTGGCACTCCATAGAAGAGACTAACTGGTCGGTGTCTGATAGCAACACACGCCCGCCGGATCGAGAAGACTGCAGGAAATGTCCGGAGCAGGGCACCATGGAAATAATGGAGCATCGCTTGTGCACTTGTCCTACCTTGGCAAGATTACGCTGTAAGCATCTGAGGTCTCCATAGTATGATACACTGGAAGAGTTATCGATAGTGAGGCAACAGAGTCTGGTATCGCAAAGGACCAAACTGGTCTATGCATGGCTTATTAACCTAACCAAACCTAACCTAATCTGTGTGACACTAAGAAGACGGCAGCAATGTGGTCACCGAATCTGCCGGTGACAGTTCATAAAATATTGAGATCAAGAGATCTAAAACATGCGATTTTTCAATAATATCATTTTGAGGGCGTGTTAGTGATCTGGTGCTGCCAATTTATAATGACGTCCGTCTGAGAGTGGAAATAAGTATGTGCGTCAAACTTTCATTATCATTTTGTCAATTTCTCTGTCCAACTAAAAAATTTTGATATTCATATTATATTCATTCATATTCAAAAATTTGACCCGGGCTGACCCGGACTGCCCTCAAATTCAGTCGTTTACGACATATTGTTCGACATAGGTGCATCAAAACGGTAAAGTGGTACTCCATTTTGACCGTCAGGCTCTGTGGAACTTTTTGATGAACCATAAAACTGTAATCAAAGAAAACGGTGAGTATCACCTTCATTTTTTATCGACCGTGACGTGTTTTTTTTTTTTTTTTTTTTTTTTTTTTTTTTTTTGATTTTTGGTTTTGGCTCATTTTTGGAGCGTCATAGAATGTTGGATAATTTAACGTCATAACCATAAGCCCACGGTTCGTCACCAGTAATGGTACATTTTGTGAATGAAGGTTTAGCAGCTACGTTGGAAAACATCTCTTTTGTGACCTCTACTCGACGTCGTTTATGCAAAAGATTCAGGTATTCTGGTGTGAGTCTAGCATTGACACGCTTCATACCCGTAACATTAACGAAAATAAGTTGAGCCGATCCACAAGAGATGTTGAGACTCTCTACCATCTCTTTGATGCCGACACGATATTTCTGAAGCTTCTTCGATTCGATGTTATCGTCATTAAGGGGGTATTCTAATCTAGAAATTAAAAAAATCGAATTTTTTTTATATTTTCAAAGTTTAACTATTCAAGAATATGTGCACAAAAGGATTTTTCAAAATTCAAATTATTTTCGGAGATATAGGCATTTTTCTGACCCGGCATCCAAACTGGTTCGGCAGGAACGCGAAACTTTAAACGCGTTTTTCTCAAAACTGACTTTTTCGGAACGATGCACACGATTTCTCTGGTTCTACTGGACCGATTTACTTGAAATTTTTATAGAGTCTTCTTTACAGGCTTGTCTATAGTTGGAACTAGCCCCATCCCAAAATTTTTATTTCTATTATTTTTAAAAAATTCGAAATAGAAAAAGTGATCAAAAAAAATTTTTTTTTCAGGCAGTCGCCATTTTGTGAAAAAAAATGTTTCCGACTTTTCCGTAGTTCCGACCATTGCGACATTATTCTAGATTAAAAATCTTTTTTTTTTTTGGGTTTTAAATAACTAGGAGGGTTGAAATCATGTGCATGGTCACGTGGAAATTTTTAGAGACTCCCCACTTCGTCAGCTCATAATTTTTGAAATTTTTTACTTTTTTTAGTTTTAAATTTGTTTCTGTACTCTTCAAAAATTAATAAATATCTAATAAAAAATATGAATTGCCTTTTTTTACGACACTTTAAAAATTACCTGGAATTCATACTTTTAGACTAGAATACCCCCTTAACAGAGATTTATGGACGACATGCATGAGACAAGTTCTTTATGAGCTCACGACCATCACTAAATGATTTGTACCACTCATACACTTCTATTCATTATAAAATATGTTCTCCAAAATACTTTTGCAAAATTTGCAACGATTCCGTGGCCGTGATCCTTTTAAGGTCTTACAAACAATCGTTAAAACAAAAAAAAATATTAGTCCTATGCAACATTTTGCGAGCTTGTACGAACTGGAAGGTAACTGTTAACTACTGTTATTGTAAAGTAGCGGCGTTAGTTACAGTAACAGTTCATATTTAGTCGACAGCTTTATTATGCCCTCCTTGATGTTACCCACTGTTTAAATAAATAAATATTCAGTTGTATAAGTAGTGAAGAACTATAGCGCACCATGAAAGGCGAAGGATAGCCATATACTATAATCATCAAACAAACTATAATACAATCCACGCAAGAGCGACAAAATCTAACGTTTGCATAGTTTGTCAAGTCGTTTATCCAGCGTCGCGGCCGCTCGTGCTTTATCGTTAACAATTTGTACGCAGCAACAACAACAGCAGATGAATAAGTTGTGTTCGTCCTCGCTGGGCCCGGAGCACGCCACGTGTCCAATAAATACAATAAATTACACCGGACAGGTAATGCAGTTAACACCACCCAGTGACGCCGCCCTCGTGGGTCGTAGTTCTTAGCGTCTTCTTAATGAAACGACAGCGGATGCAATTTTCGTTAGAGGTCATTAATTAAATAATGTAACAATTTGTATGTGATTTTTGTGATCTCTTTTCAAATTCAGAAGCGATAATAAATAGTTTGGAAGAAAACTATTAGCGCGAGTCTCTATTATTGTGACTAATGAGGGAACTGGAGCGCTTACGTAATAATGCCGATAGTTACTCGGACCGGCAGCACTTTGAGAAGGTAGTATGATGAAGAATGCAATTAAAACATTCACTTTGTCGCTGTCAGGCTAGAGTTTTAGCGATTATGGGAAATTATGAATGCAGTCCTCGAAAGTAGAATAGAACTTATCATAGAGGAAGGCGATCCAGGTTCGAGAATTTCGCAATTCTGCGTGACTAAAAGAACTTTTCACGTCGGAAACATTTTTAGAACACGTATTTTTAAAGAACAGAGAAAATTTTGGAGATTTCATACAAGTCCGGAAAATACCTGAATAAATAGTTAATTTCTCCTTAACCTCGATTTCTTTTGCAAGGCAACCACGGACACGCTTGCAGAAATCCAGACACTGAACCCAAATTTCGACAGTTTTCAAGCATAAATCGGCCGATTCTGCTGCAATTTCACGTTCGATATTCGTACGAAGCTCATCAATCGTCGCTGGCATGTTGACATAGACCAAAGACTTGACGTAGCCCCACAGGAAATAATTAACGGTGTCAAATCACACGACCGAGGCGGACAATTGAGTGGGCCATTTCGTGAGATAACAGGTTCACCAAACTGCGTTTACAATAAATCGATTGTAGCGCCGTCCTGTTGGAACCACATATTGTCCAAGTCCAATTCGCTGTCATTCAGCGGTGACGTGCCGGTCTTGATCATCACGGAAGGAGTACGGCTCAATGACGCCGCCAGCCCATAAACCGCACCAAACTGTAATTTTTTCAGGATGCAATGGGGACTCATGTGGATTGCTATCTGACCAATAACGCTAATTTTGCTTATTGGCGAAGCCATTCAGACGGAAATGAACCTCATTTCCGGATCATTTTCAAGTTGTTGCTCAACCTAATTCACAAACATACGACGATTCTGGTGGTCAAGCGGCTTCAGTTCTTGCATCAATTTGATACTGCAAGGATGTACGCCAAGATCTTTTCACACAGAGATGTCCAGAACTTGAGAACGACGTGTGAGAGACTGATTTGGGTCGCCCTCAATTGATGCGCTAGCGGCAGCTACACTACTCAATACTACGGGCACTTCTTTGTCTCACTGGCAGGGGAACTTTTGTACTGTGCCAGTGGATTTAAATTTTTCCAGTAGACACTCTATTGCTGATCTGACAAAACGATTATGACGACCATAATTAGGAGTAATTTTGGTAGTAAATTTTCATAATTTTAATCTTTAATATTTTAAAATAAAAAAAAGTATGGCGTCGTTTGCTGGCCCTATCGATCTACTTTTATAGCGTCCCTATGGAAAAACCCTGTAACCGTAGATTAAATATGGATCAGTCCACTGGACAATCGATATATATTTATTTAGACAGGTGATACACATTGTTCAAGGAACTTTACCATATATTTTAATACGAGAATTATTTATGTGTAGTCAAAAGTATTTAGGCTGATTTGTAGATTTGGGACCTAATACGAGTATATAAAAGGTAGTCTAAAACTGCAAAATTGGTTTCGTAAATCAATTGAAAGTAACTGTTATCTAACCACTGTTAGGTGGAAGGTAGGTATTGTCATTACATGCATCTAATAGCACAGAGGTAGTTCGATTATGTGAGGATTCGTTACAAGAAGAATACAGTATGTAACACAATTGAGCAAATAAAATCAAATATTCCTGATTTCAAAATTTGTTTACACTACACAACTTATTACGAAAAGAATATATATGTATTCGTATAGGTACGAGTACACTAGTTGAGTTTTTTTTTTTTTTTGGAGGAAATATTACGGTACAATTTTTCAATATTTTTCTGGCGGCGTCTGGTTTGCGTCACGTGCACATTTGCTCAATTGTGTTACAACTTCGATTGCGATCAGGCGTGTGAGCATAGCTAAGACCAAATAAACAACTTTCGAGTATTTTAAATACCAGTAGCTCTATTTATCAATTAACTAACGTTTTCAGAAGTATTTTTCATTTTATAGACGGTAAGTAGAATTAGAAACAATCTTTCTAATTTGTGAAGCTGTTTAACTTCGTGTTTTTTTGTTTAGAAAAATGAAGAAAATTTCTGACTCTATCAAAAAATCTGTGCTTCAGTGGTTGAATGAAAGGCTCTCATATAGGCAAGTTGCAAATTTAGCTGAAATTTCATTTGGGTCAGTGAAAAATATTGCTAACTGTCATGAAATATCAGTACCAAAACATCGATCTGGTCGGCGATCCGTTTTAAATAACCACGGTAGACGAACTATCAACCGTCTGGTGGCCTCGGGAGCAGTAAAATTAGGTACTGAGATTCAAAAAGAACTGGAGAGGACTTACGAAAAACAAGTTTCCCGCATGACTGTACACCACGAGTTGAAAAAACTAGGGTTGAAAGCCAGGCGCAAAATAAAAAGACCTTTGCTTACTAAACGTCATCAAGAACTACGTCTAAAATTTGCTAAAGCGCACCGAAACTGGACTCCAGAACAGTGGGCGAATGTATTTTGGACAGACGAAAGCAAGATTAATCTTCACGGGTCAGACGGAATACATTACGTTTGGAAGAAGTCATAAAAGACTATTACCAGCCGCGATGTCATCCCAACACTCAAATTTGGGGGCGGAAAAGTCCTTTTTTGGGGTGGCTTTCGTAAAAGTGGTGTTGGGGACCTAATTTTAATGGAGGGAATAAGTTTATTTTTTTTTTTTTTAATTCGGTTAAGTAAGTGTAAGTGTTAATGTGATTACAAGTCTTTTTAAGCATACTGAAAAACGTATTTTCCAGCTTAACTCGAGCTATTTTGCTCTTTTTGAAACCCCTTTTAGTCGCATTGAATTAATGAATACTTGTAATTTCTCCATCTTGGAGTAAGAATACAATTTTTAAATTTTTAATTCCGATTTTAAAACTTCAATTTTAATCCAAAATGTTGGCATTAATTCGGCTTTTGGGTTTACAATCGGGTTCTTCGGACTACTATTTTTTTTTTTTTATTTAAAAATTATTTTTAATTCAAATTTTGGGATTACAAAAACCCGAAAACCATTTTAATTCTCTTTTCGTCATATGGGACAAAATAATGTAATTCGATATTACTATTATTTCAAAAGTATAAGCTAAAAGAATTCCAGCGCACTTGAAAGGCCGCACGCCACTAATTAATATTTCGCAAATAATATGCGGCAGTCAAGCGCCAAAAGCTCAATATTCTTCAATATAAATTTTTAAACTTTCCAAACTTTCGGGACAAAGTCACCGCTTTGGATGAAGCCTTTTTCTAAAACATGTGCACTAATTGATTTAAAATAAAACTGAACACATGAGAACAACAACAACACTAAAATCTCTAAACAAATCTGCCAAAAAGTGTTTATGGTAGCTAACAAAAATCTGCACGGATTGGAGCGGCGCCAAGCACAAGTGCAGCCAGCTAACCGAAGAGGCAGCCACAAGTGGAAACCACCACTGAAAATTATTAATTAAACTTACCGTCAGCGTTGATTTCCGTTGTGCTCTGCTGTGGACTCAGGAATACATACACTGCAACGAGAAAGAGAGAGAGAGAGACGGTGAGAAAAGTGAATAAGTGTGTAAGAATAGGAAATGCAATTAATCAACCCAGAAAATAACAAGGATGTACATAGAAAACAAACATATGCTGCCAATTTTCAATGGCTGTGTGTTCGTGTTTGCATTGAAAATTTCAAAAAAAAAAAAAAAAATAACAAAATAAAAAAGTGTAGAGCAAATTCGGCGAAGTGTTAGCGGGAGTTTTATGGCGTTGGACGCTTGCGGGAAAGCACACACAGACCAGGTGGCTAACAAGTTGAGAAACAAACAAATTGCTATGAAATTAAAAACGCAAAACAAACGAAAAACGAAAGCAAAACAAAACCAAGCTTTAATACCCTTCACAAGTGTATTTTTTGTAGCATGAAGGGATATTTTTCTTGATTTAAATTTATATTCCAACTCTATGTTCTAATGGTCCGATTCGAATTTTTATTTTCCGTTATAGTGGCATTGCCTGTAATAAAACAATATGCGAAATTTCATGATGATACCTTGTCAAATGTGAAAGCTTTCCTTACATGGACTTGAGTTGGATCGATCAGTTTGTATTACAACTATATGCTATAGTGGTTCGATATCGGCTGTTACGACAAATTAGCAGCTTCTTGGTGAGAAAAGAACATATACAAAATTTCAGGTCGATATCTCAAAGCCTTAGGGACTAGTTCGCATATACGACGAACAGACAGACAGACATGACTATATGGATCTAAGTAACTCGTCAAGCTGATACCTTATATATATGTATACATATTATAAAGGGTCTCCGAAGTTTCCTTTTTTGTAATAAAAACATCGTGCCAAACTTAATAGGTGTACCCTGTTCAAGTAATAGCAAATGGTGCAAATCGAAAACCCATCAAGCGTAACAAAATTCGAAAAAGAAACGCCGCAACAAGCTGTTTGTTGTCAAGTGGAGTACATGCGTTGCGGGGTTGATTCCAGGAAGATAAATACAGTGGCCTCGATGTAATTTATTAATTTTATTTTAATCTTTAAACAACTCGAACAAAAATCTACTCTCATGGCTCTAAGGACGTTCTGTCACATATTGAACCTATCTTCTAAACTCCTTGGAATCAAATGTTAAGTTAACAGAGGGAGCTGACAACCAGCTGCATTTTCGAAGTCTTCGACTTAGGCTCTAAGTTATTACGGATTACTGTACAGATGTATGGTAGACCCCGGCCCCATTTTTACTTATTAAAAGTCGCCTGATTTATTTTACGTCATAAATATTTTGTTAAGAACTGTCTTTAGGTAATTTAGCTATATTTATAGACTTGGAGAAAGAAGGTTAGAGCTGAATTAGCTCAGTAGGAACTAAACCTTTGAATGGCTTACGCCCCTCTCCGAAAATAACCAAAGAAACACGTTTAAGGCCGCCGCGGGAAGCAGAGGAAGAGGAAGACCTCCATTCCGTTGGAAGGACCAAGTGGAGAAGGACCTGGCTTCGCTTGGAATATCCAATTGGCGCCACGTAGCGAAGAGAAGAAACGAGTGGCGCGCTGTTGTTGACTCGGCTATAATCGCGTAAGCGGTGCCTACGCCAGTAAAGAAGAAGAAGAAGAAGGTATTAATTATATCACCAAATAGTTAGTTTTTATTTGCTCTCTCTCAAAGACCGCACCACGTTCCTTTGCGGTAGCACAATGTAGAAGAAAGAGTGATAAAGGCTAGCATTGTTTTATATACGTGTAGGCAGATGCTCGGCACAACTTGGGGGCTCCCTACCTCTCTCAAGTGCTGGTGCTACACGACTATGTAAAACCAATTCTCAGCTACTGTACAGTAGTATGGTGGACAGACGTACGGAAATCCAAATGCCGCAAGCCAATGGAAGGGGTTCAGAGGCTCGCTGCGCTGTGCAAGACGGGAGCTTTAAACACGTCGACCACTTCGCCGGAAACTGCGCAGCAAAATTGGCGAGAAAACTACTGGCTGCAGGAGAATGGCGGTTTGGCAAACACCGACTACATGATCCCACTTTTCGACTGGGAAAGAAGGTTCAAACACTGGAGTGGGTGGCGATAGTGAAGCCACAGAGTCTGTTAGAAATCGGGTCAAGCGCAGGCATCCAAAAGGATGACTACTCCTGACGCACCTAGTAACTGAACTTCATCTGATATAGCAAAGGACTCAAACTGGCCTATGCGTAGTTCTTTCGCCTACCAGACTAACCTAACCTAGTCTTTATTTGTAAATGTTTCATGCTTTGATCTTTCCGAACTTTGATTGGTTTGATAAACATAGCAGGCAGCACCAGGATTAGCGTTTAAGACTCCTGTCGAGATGGACTAAAAGCACGACAAGATGTCTTCAAATAACTGAAGAGTCTGCAATCCAAAAAGTAAAATAAAACATAACCTTACACTCAGATTGGTAATTCCAATTAATTCACAGTTGTAGCCAAATTTCAGAACCAGTGACAAGGACCTCATATGTATTAAAGAGTGATAATTCGAAAAAAGAGCATTTATCAGCCTTGAAGGACTATTGGGCTCTCATGCTATGATGTCTGAGTTCTGTAGTAGAGATGTCCGAAAATTATAAATAATATCTAAAATTGATTAAAAGAGAATAGTGGGGTCCAAATAATTGGAACGCAGCTAAATTTATGGCCAGCCGTGAATTGACTACTCAGCAAAATTCCACGGGCCGAGCTCATTCATTGTTAAAATATTGGAAGTCATTGTGTTATAAGCTTACAGAAACCATCATTCATCTAGGGGCAATGATGAACATATAACTTGAAAGTTTAAAAATCTAAGGAGATTAAACCATCCAACGAAACAAAAAGTCGCCCCTACACAGCAAACTCCCTGAGACAAAAGACAATGCTGGTGGCATTTGACTGGAAATGCCCACGCCATTGAGGTAGCCAACGAATGGGTTTAGTGGAGCGACGTAGAAATCCCGGCTGCTGCAGCCACAATTGTACAAAGCGTAAACGGAGCACACAAGAGATCCAACCATTGTGTTGGCACTGCCGGTGCGTTTCCATGTCCTGTGTATTGTTTTGTGCCTGCTCGTTGGGGCGTCAACATGGCAAAGTTGTTTATCAGTTTTAGGAAATATTTTTGGACCGAGTACACATGGCGGGCGTGTGGGCTTAACGGTATGGCTGCCGGTATATGCGTTTGTAATGCCATGAATTTAGTTGACTAAAATGCTATGTTGTGTTGCGTACATTACTCACACACACACACACACATATATACACGCATATGTGTAGTGACACTAATATTTAAAATGCAAAAACAGCGAAGAGTTTGGGAAAACATAGAATCTCGTTATGTACTTGAGCACTACAAGCGCCAAGTTAATTGGTTACGCAGCCAAAGCCGGAGTGTTTAGGTGAAAAAGACAACAAGAACAATATTACAATAGCAACAACGATAAAGCGGTCTCGTGACAGCCAGCAAATGCACAGTTGACTATCTCTTGCCCACCAACCAACAGTTACGCCCACCAAACGGCCCTTTGCCGGTTGCTGTTCATACTCTATCCTCCCTTCCCCCTACTTCCAATTATCCACAGCCACTGGCGCACAGCTCTAATACTCGCTCGAGTAAGTTGCAATTTTTGCGCGGCTTAAAATGTCGACAGCCAGCAGGCTGTTGCATGCCACTAAGTCTGCGACCACTACCGATAATAACAGTAAAGCTTTGGACTGTCAAAATGCTTATCGACAGTGGGTTCAATTTACCTGCGACGCGCATTTCTGGTGGCGATAAGTGTTTTGATGGCGGTCGCATTCAAAGCCAAAACAAAAACAACAAACACCAAAACCGAACTTACACGCTCGAAACTGGTTAAAGGTAAGCGTATGTCGCACACTGAATATCAGGTGACAACAAAAAACTTAATTCAGCAACTTCGGCGAAAAAATATGACAAACCCTGATGAAGGTCGGTTGAGATAAATTGAGCTTGAGGCAAAAACAATAAAACGATTTTGAAAACATCAAAAGTATTTTGAACAGATATTGTACAAATTAGCGTATAACGGTAGTTAATGTATTGGATTATAACATTATACTACTGAATACAACTTAACTTGGTAGTAACCTAAAAAATACTCGAGACGGCCAATAAGTGTCGTAAAAATAAAACGAATGGCATTATTAGCAAAAAAAAAAACAAAAAAAAAACGGGCGATCCAAGTAGAGGTGCTTTTTTCAATAGCCTTTTTTTGACAGATCATGCTTGAGTCGTTTCAAGCTGTCAACTTGTTTTTGTTGCTTCACCTTAGCAACACGATAACTCATCTTGAGACTCAGCATTCATTATTGGATAATATTCGACCGAATAGACCACATGCTGAAGAAAATAAAGCAGTCGTTGCAGAGAGTGTACACGCAGATCGTGGAGAGTCGATTCGGCGTCGTTCGCAGCAACTCGGGCTGACTTATGGCACTACATGGCGCATACGTGGAGATCTTAAATTGAAAGCGTACAAAATACAGCTAGTGTAAGAACTGCAGCCGATCGACCTTCGCAAATGACATCGCTCCGCTTTATGGGCTCTTGAAAAGTTCCAAGAAGATCTAACGTTTTCGAGCCAATAGGTACGTAAACAAGCAAAATTGCCGCATCGAACACGAAGAGCAACTTTCAGAGGTTCTGCCATTTCATCCAGAAAAAACAACGGTTTGGTGTAGCTTGTAGGCTAGTGGAATCATCCGTTCATATTTCTTCAAAAATGATGTCGGTGAGAAAGTAATCGTCAATGACGACGCCGTGATAACCGACTATTTGATGCCTGAAATTGAAGCTAGTGATCTCTACGGCCAAGATCATGTGATATCACACCGTTAGACTTTTTCCTGTGGTTATATGTAAAGTCTAAAGTTTATGCGGACAATTCCGCTTTAATTCAGGCATTGGAGCAAAACATCACGCGTGTTTTTCGCCAGTTACCTGTCGAAATGCTCGAATGAGTTATCGAAAATTGAACTCAAGGATGGACTATCTGAGTCGTAGCCGCGGCCAACCTTTTAAAGATATAATATTCATCAAATAAATGCAAAGAATGTTCTTTCGAATGATAATAAGCATTTCCCATTAAATTTGAAGTTTCTGTGTTTTCTCTTTAAAAAAGTAGGGAATTTCGAAATAGATCCCTCTTTATGTCGTATTTGGGGGTGATTTTAGTATAGTTTTCACTATACTATATTCATTATAATTCATTCACGATATCGCCGGATATTGAATGATGGATTCTTTTTATTTTCAAAACGCATCAACTGCAAGCAAGAGCTATGTATAAAACAATTGACTTACATAAAACATCTTAAAATATCTGTAATCACAAGGATATATCGATGCACACCCTGCCCTCGGCATTATACCAACCAATACATGCTCGTGTATATCTTTGCAAACTAATTTATTGCTAAAGTGCCAATTTCTAAAAGTTTTCACTCGCTGCCGCACCAAAAACGCCGCAGAACAACGTTCAATGGAAAATGTAAAATAATTTAGCTACAAGTAGGTGGAAGAAAAACTGAAACTTAAACCGAAAGTTCTCAAAGAAAACTCTGAACTTTTGCTACTAAAACGAAAAAGGCGTATAAACGCTAAGTAAGTGGCTAAGTATGTATGTATGTATCTAACTGAGTATAGTGCTCGGCGAACCGGGCATTAGTGAAACTTACACCAAACAGTGAAGCCCAGCGCGACCAGCGCTGTGACGATGAGCCCAATATTCGACACAACCTTCACGAAAAACGATGATGAATTGCTAAACGGTTGTGCGGAGCAAGTTTGCAGCAGCGTGTTGGCGCCCAGTATGGGGATCTGGAAGAGAAAAGAGTAAAAGTATTGATTATACAGGCATTGACAGGGCAAAGGTACAGCAAGTGGGGATACAATTAAAATATACATGAGAAAAGCGGAAATAAGAAATTTGTGGAATGAAAGGTAAAGTTTAAGTTTTATCGGGATTTAAGCAGAAAATAGTGGATAACGATTTTCATAGTCAAATTATTTTAGCTTTGATGATTGTTCTGCGTGTATATATATATGTATATATGAATGTTTGCAGTTTAGGATGGGCTTAGTATAACTTTCTTATTTACTTTTGCACCTATTTGTAGTTTCGGAAGAGGTTGAAAAATGAGATCGACTGTTCAGGGTATAATTGAATAGTTTGAAACACCCAGAAGAAAATGTTGGAGTCTCTATAAAATATATATATATAAATTATCAACGAGAAGAGCTGAGTTGACTAACCTAATCAAATTCTGTATGGAAAACTTTTTTATTTCACAAAATATCTTCACGAAAGTGACAAGAATTATTACTTTAGCCAACGTTACGTTATCCGAATATTTACTTTAAGATCAGATCACTGTAGCATGTAGCTGCCAAACAGATCTTTGCTGCTGTTTACTCCGTCGTAGTTACCCAGAGTTAAGAAAAATCGTGAAATCGTTCTAACCAAATGTCAATGAAACACCTCGCTCATTGTCCAAAAGTCTATATTTGCTGAAGGAAATCTCTCTATTTGCTATCGAGAAGCGAAGCTTTGAACTCATCTCATTCATTTTGTTATTAAAAATAATGGTCACAGAGGGTGATATACCGACTTTAGCGATCTTCCGACTTTTCGATATCACTTTTGTAGTTCGATTGATGTTTTGCTTCAAAAGGGACGATATGTGCGATTTATTTCTAACGACGAATACGAACAAGTTCACACCGAAAGTCTCTCCTCCTTCAACTGCATTCCGGAAACTTGTATCGCTGCGTTGCAGAGACTCTCGTTAGACCTCTGCTTTGCTCACATACCAACGAGGTATATGTGAATGGAGAGGCGCAGTGAGCTTTTTCATAGCTAGGTCGAAGGTGGGAGGGTAGGTAGAAGAGGTAGTTTTCTATAAGGAGCTCTCCCTCAATCTTAGCTTGAGGCTACCGGATTACTGTACAGTTTCTCGGGCAGACCTGACTGCTATTAAGGCTGCAGTAGACTTACTACTACGAAGTGCAACCTCTTTTAGGGAGTTGAGCATTCACTCTAACAATAGAGCGGCAATACTAGCGCTGAGTTCGCAAACTGTGCGCTCAAAGTTAGTCAAGGAGTGACTGATCTCATCAAAAATAACATCAAGTTACTTTATAATCAGACTCGTTTGGGTGTCAGGTCATAGCAAAATCACCGGAAACTGCAAATCCGATGAGCTAGCAAGAGGGGACATCCGTACTCCGTTCACATCGGAGTGGGAACGAGTTGCATCTCCAATCCTCCACCCATCTCCATCTTTCTCTCACGCGCTAGACCAATGGACCTCGCGTACACTTGGTCGTGCAGGTCGACGACCAGCATTTATGTGACTACAAGATGCTTCTGGTCTAGAACAGCATATAAAAAATTGATTGAACTGCTTTCCCTTAGCAAAGTTCATCATGCCGCAATCGTAAGGAGTTCTTACTGGACAGTGTCCAGTGGGCATTCATGATGCGGTAAGGCTAAAAATCGTCAAAAACGGAAGTTGTCAAAGTTGTGTGGAGAAGAGTGAGATGAAAACATTCAAGAATTTTCTCCTCTTTCATCAAAGTCTTTGCTAGACTAAGGTTGAAACATCTCCGCAATCTTATCTTCGGCGAAAGTGGAATTATGACATGGATTTGAGGAGTTTGTATTTGGAGGTCGTAACTAAGTTGAACCAGGCATTAGAAGTGTTTTGAACTTCAAACAAATACCTCAAGGCTTACAAAATGTATAGAAATTAATAACTAAAGAAACAAGTAATTCGCTGGACGGTGTCTAAAACTTTTAATCAACTGTTAATTAGTGGCTCAAATAAATAATCCAACTAATTATGCCACTTTTGTAAAAGCGAACGCTGTGATTTACATACAAAACTTTCACCTCTGCTCGAAATACACACTTAACGGGCACCTCGACCCGAGGCCAGTTGGCCAGCACACAGTTCAAGGTAATTAAAGAGACAAATGATCGCCAATCAATGCAATGCCCCTCAAGCAACCAAAAAAAAATCCACTAAATATAACAAAAGCACATTAATTCCAACAAAATTAACCTCAAATTAACAAAACAATGTGGTGGAAAAAATACGCCTCCGCGGATTAAATTAATCTCGGCAAATGAGTGCAGAACAATCGAAGCAACCAAAGGCTCAGGGCGAAATCTGGCTTGCTGAAGACAATAAAAATTAAATTTGAATAACTTGAGGTTGAATAAGAAATGGCCAAAAGGAGATAATAAAAATAAATTGTTTACAAACAAATTGAGACAATTTATGAGTGTGGACATGGACATCCAACTGCCCAAAGGGAGAGAGAGAGCGAGTATTTAATAATTGACTTGTAATTGAATTTCGAAGGGCAGCCGCTTGAAATATAAACTGCTGTCAATCAAATCAGAGCCGCAATTAAAGAAAGCTTTATTGAAATCTAATTATACAATTTATTTTTATTTTTATATTTTCCCTTTCCTCTTGTTGTTTGTCTGCTTGTGATTGATAATTTGGGCTGAAGAAAAATTAGAAGAGCCAGACAGCTTAATAGCTGTGAGACAAAAATGAGTCTGGGAAGAGTGGGGTCACAAGTGTGAAACAGACAAAGTTAATCGCATTAGAGGGCATTTGAATCAGTGAAAATATGGAAAATGAAAATGAAAGCAAAAAGTTTAAAAATATAAAAATGCAAACATAATGAAAGCGAGACAAAAGTAAGCAACTTATTGCAAAAATAGCACTGTGAGGCTTAAAGTAAACACCACAGGTGGGGATTTTCATTGAACATAAGTGCTTTGTGAGAAATAAAAAAAATTATATCTAATAAGGCTTATATTATATTTTCAATTTTTTAACAAGCTTTGGAGGACTATACAAAGGATAAATCGAACATGAGGAACTCTCTCTTTCTCTCACGGGTAAAGAAATGCTTGCCTAACGCGAGAAATCAATCCGACTTTATGCGATGATATTGCTTAAATTTTTTTTATATCAATTAACGATGCTATACTATATAATATAAACTGAGAAAACAATTAGTGCTCATTATACCCTAAACAGGATATACCTATTAAGTGTGCCATGCAGTTCGTAATACTCAAAAAATACATCGGAATTTTTGAGATATCGATTTGACATTTTGCATGTGTTCTTTTCTTTCCAAGTGGCTGCTCATCTATCAGAACCGATATCGGACCGCGAATATGGCTGTCCAACAAACTAATCAATCAAAATGCTTAAATGGATTTATTTTTTATATAACCAAATATCCTCAGGAAATTTTGTATGGATTATTATCCAAGACAAGAAAGATTATTATTCAACAAAGTCTAAAAAACCTAACGATCAGATGTACATATACTACTTATACTACTGTGTCCAAAAAATAATGACATTTGATTTTAAACTGCGCGCGTCGAAGGATTTGGAGAATTATTTTTTTCTTAGGTTGATAGTACTGTCAGTCATACTTATGTCAAAACATTCATTAGTGTTTGAGATACGTCTCGTTTTGTGAGCTGCTAAAAGTGAGTTTTTCGTTTTTTGCGATGTCGAAATTTGTTGAGCAAAGAATTTGCATTAAATTTTGTTTACGGAATCAATTTTCTGCTGCGGATACGTTCAGGATGGTGCAGAAAGCCTTTGGTGATGAGGCTATGTCTAAAAAAAATATTTACAAGTGGTATAGTGAGTTCCAAGCCGGCCGTGAACGTGTCGAAGGCGAAGAGCTTCCAGGGCGACCATCAACCTCAACCGACGAAGCTCACGTTCAACAAATAAAAGATTTGGTGTTGAAAACCCGTCGATTAACAATTAGAGACCTTGCTGATGAAGTTGGCATATTGAAAGGCTGGGCCAATACCATTTTGAAGGATGTTTTGGGCCTCAAGCGCGTCAAATCTCGACTGGTACCGAAAACATTGAATTTTTTGGAAATAAGGCGTCGCGTTGAAGTGTATGAAACGATGCTTTCCGACTACCAGGGTGTCATGAAATGCATTATAACTGGCGATGAGACTTGGATCTATGCTTACGACCCCGAAACAACCGATCAATCGAGCGAATATCATGCCAAAAGAGAGCCGAGACCAAAAAAATCGCGCCAAAGGTCTCAAAAATCAAGGTCATGTTGACTGTTTTCTTTGATTATCGTGGTGTTTTGCATTACGAATTCCTTCCAACCGGTCATACAGTCAACAAGGAATATTATTTGAACGTTATGCGTCGTTTGCGTAACGCTATCCGCCTAAAAAGGCCGGAATTGTGGAAAGACAATTCTTGGTTTTTACACCACGATAATGCACCATCCCATACTGCCCTCGTAATTCGTGACCATTTTGCCAAAAACTCAACCCATATCGTTCCGCAACCACCGTATTCACCTGATCTGGCGCCGTGCGACTTTTGGCTGTTCACCAAGCTCAAAAGACCGCTCCGGGGACATCGTTTTTATACGATAGAGGAGATTCAAGCCGCAGCGAAGACGGAACTGAAGGCCATCCCGGAAGGTGACTATAACCAGTGTTTCGAAGATTGGAAAATCCGTTGGCATAAGTGCATTGCATCGGGAGGGGATTACTTTGAAGTGGATGAAATTGATTTGGAAGAATAAATAAGGAATTTTCAAAATAAATACAATGTCACCTTTGGGCACAGTAGTACAACGAAAAGATATAAATCCGAGAATTGAAAATTTTCTTCCTACTTAAACAAAGATTGAGCCGATTTGCTTCTATTGGAAACGAGCGAGAAACGATGTTCTCATATGCTCGTATTAGGCATTTACAACGATTTCCTCTATCTTAAAAGCAGAGAACTTTAGCGAGTCTTCTTCAAGCATAACCATACATTTTCATTTCATATATGATGAGAAATTCGAACCGCACAGGATGAAAGGAACAAGAAAACATTGTAGAAAGTGGCATCGAACTTATACTTTCGAATGAAAGAAAAATTGTGTAAAATGCATCAAAATTTGCAGCAATGCAATAATCTTAGAAGATAATCTCACTTTTCGGAAGTCACATAGCTTTTGTCTGGCTTAAATGGTTACAGTCCTACAACACAACAGACGTAATGTGTATACTTTGTCGTTTTCAGATCTTCCACAGTTATCGGATATCGGATCTCTCATAATTAATGGTTCCTCGAATAAGACAATGCCTTATAGCAACATCTGTTTTGGTTGCCAATCCACTTAATAATATGATAGATTCGTCTGAAGAACAACAAAGCGGTGGGGGCCCATGGAATGCCGGCCGAGCTATTCAAATAAGCCGACGAAGAACTGATAAGGAGCATGCATTGTAGAATATGGTTGAACGAAAGCATGCCCAAGCAGCTAAGCTGTACGAGATATACGACGACATTGACATAGTTCAACGAATTAAAAAACAGCGGCTACGCTGGCTAAATCATGTCGTTCGAATGGACGAAAACACTCTAGATCTGAGAATGTTCGACGAGTTGTCGCTGGAGGAAGCAGAGGAAGACCTCCACTCCGTTGGAAAGACCAAGTGGAGAAGGTGTTGGCTACACTTGGAATCTCCAATTGGTGCTACACAGCTAAAAGGAATGACGTGTATAGTGCGATATGATTTTCACTCTCCAAGTAGCGCCATCCTAAACCTCGAATACTTTTAAAAGGTTTAATGTAATTGAAATAAAGTCTGAAACGTTTTCTCCCGCTAGTATTTACTCCCGCACTTCTCAAAATCAATTCAGAAACATAAACAGCTCGACTGAACCACTCATTCGCTCACTTACTTACTCACCGCACCACACTGACCACAGACACTCCAACGCCAAAGTGAGCAGCTCAAAGAGCACGCCGCGTGAGCTCAGTGAGTACTTGCAATAATTCTTCATTATTATCTAATTTCAAGCTTCCATTTACATTACCTGTACCGCGCAAATGTGAAGGCACCGAATTAAATTAGCCACAATATTTAAGAACGGACAGCCATTAGCCGTCATGGTGTTGCCAGCGCAACAGGGCGTTATGTAAATTGGACAGGTATTGTTTTGCGAGCATTGTGTGGAATACAAAAGGGTTGGGGTCGGGCAAGGAATCGGTTTGATTGTTGCAACGCGAGCTACTTATTTGCTATGCGATACTTGTTTAAGCACAACAAGACAACACAGCACGCAATTTAGCTATTTAGTATGAAAGCGCTTCGTACATAAAGTAGGTATTGCTTTAAGCCGATATTGTTCTTCCACGACAGCGAATTTGTTAGGATTCTTCCGGTTACGCTTCCGTTGAATGATGATTACATTTTCAAGTTTGCACAATTTACATTGCTGTTGAATTGTGTGAATTTTTCATTAGTAGCACCTTGGCGGTGAGACCACGGCACAGTGGGTTTAAGTAGCGAGAATCAATGTTACAACGAATATGGATTGTTAGAATTTCGCAAACACTTGTAGCGAATACCGAATGATCGGCAAACTTTCACCGTGATCTCTTCAGAGTTGCATTAAACTCAAGATCCGAAAACGACTGACGAAGAGCAATTCGAAATAAGAAAAGTTTTTCGACAACTTCAAATTTATTCTCAACTAGAAACCCTTTTTGGCGAGTGGTAACTACTGTTAACTTTGTAAAAGTGTATGGAATAAATATTTGGATAACATGTCCGTCGAAGTTTTCATCAAGCGCTAAGAAGCAGCCTACTTGTAGATTATAAAATGCTCGACTTGAGATCGAAGAGATCATGAGCCTAACAGCTACGACAGTTTTTGGGGATCTACATTTGATGTAGCCTTGTCTAAGCTGTCATACAAAGCCAACAAATATATTTTTCAAATGAGCTCTATCTGAGAGATAAGGTCTGTAATGAAAACCTAAGTATATATATATATAGTAGAATCTTCAGTTTAGCCATTAGTTCTAGAAAGGAACAATTCATAAATAATGACAAGCATGCCAACAGAGATCAGAATCATGTTTAGACAGCTATAGACGAATCCTTTCAGAATCCTTTCATAATCCAGAAAACTCCATAGGTTGAAGCTCATAGATTGAATACTTCACAAATATGTACTGAGGACGAGAAGCTCACTAGACGCCGCAACTCGAATCGAAAGGACTGCTAATAATTAATCAGTAGTAAACCACAATAAGAGAGCGCTGCTTTGACTATTTGATATTCTGCTGAAATCAGCTGTGACCAGGTAGTGATATTAGTCTTATGATAAAGAAACTACAGTAAAGTAAGCTTCTGATCTCACTAGGTCTGAGTGCTTCGAATCGTTGGATGATGAGTTCGCTAGAAGAACACCCTTTCCCAAATCCCATTACTTCGATGGGAAAGCGCACGTGTTCCACTGTCTTCGTGGATTCGGCCGCTGGATCTTTAGACCTTACGCGAGCTTAGTAAGCGCTAGTAAACAACCAGCATTTGTGAAAGTAAAGGATCCATGGAAATGACACTATGGTAGGTGCCCAAGCTGGAAACTTTCCCATTGACACTCACGCCATGAGACTAAATATTTTAGAGGACGCAACTTGTCAAAACTGCAGGGAGGAAGATGAGGTGGAAACATCTAGACACTTTCGCCATCACTGTACAGCTTTAGCCAGACTGAGATTGAAGCATTTTGGTTACCAGACTTTCTACAAACCCGGCGAATCGGCTGGAGTAAATTTTACTGGCTAGTAAGCTCCACTTGAGCTCCGGGTATCACAGCGGGCATCACAGCGGATAAGCGTCTTTAGCAGTCCAAGTAGGATTTTTCGTGGACTCTCGAAAATCAATCTATTTAGCTAACCTAACCTAAGATAACTTTCTGAAGACATGAGTTAACGAACGAATCTTATCAAATATAGCCACGCCTCAGGGTGAAAGAAGAAAACCGATAGCTCCAGTAATAGACTAATATGGATTAGTGCCACGCAAATCGAATCGAAAATGAAATGGACCGAGCACAACAGACGCTGGACTTACAAACTCAACAAAAGCATTAAAAAGTCGTTGGTAAAAGTATATACAAATAGGGAATTGGAAATGTAATGGTTGCCTGAGAATACAGAATTAACTTAATTTTGTCCATAGGCTACGTGGCCCGGCCTAATTATGAAATTCCAAAACGGATTAATCGTGGAACTTAGTGTATACTTGACATAATGGGATTAGGGTTACATTAACGCTTACTTTTGATTTCCTCTTCTCTACCTCTAACAACCAAACAGAAATGGGGAATGAACATCGTTAAACTAATCTATCTTACTAACAGTGGATTATGGAAGTTGCATATTATAATCATAGACCCCAGGAAACGCAATCGCCACTTCAATCACTTATTCAATGGCTGCTGCACACTGTTGCGTTTGAGATATGTAACTGTTGATTTTTCTGCTCAATGTCAATAGCAAATGCGCCCTGATGCAAATAGCGGATAAGTAGTGTACCGTAATACAAGCGTTCGAATAAAAACCCGAGATCATGAGGCATGAAGCATGGCATATGTATAACTGTATGTTACTGGAATTAGAGCACAAGCGGCAAATGCTTCAGCACAGGTAGCAATGCATTCCACTTGCAAACTTCCCAGCGAAAGCATCTTTGGCGCAAAGAAGCAGCTCAACACAACAACAACCACCGCCAAGCAATTCAGCTAAAAGTATTTATGCCATTTTTCGTTGATAAGCCAAGCGGGCGAAGGAAGCTCCAGTCACAGTTGCGCGCAACGTCTGCTAATCCTCATGTTCCACGAATTCCTGCCGAAATTGGCAAAACCATCAGACAATCACAGCGAGTTCCGGCGAACCAACGACTAAGGCTGAAGCTGGAAGCTGGTGCTTAGCGCGGAGCCGTATGCTGTGGCCGTTATGTGCATGCCGCTTATCGCTGCCGAACGTTTGTATTAATTTGACTTTTCACTTCGTCCTAAATGCACGAGGGGAAGCGTGGCAACGAGTTCAGTATTTCGTGCTAACGGCAATGCTGTCAATGCCGCGCAACGAGGCGCCATTCCCAACTCACACTCCCGGTGCCGCTGATGTATAGCTCCACTTTTTTCAATTTGCAACAATTTCCGTTATTTTCCGCTATTTGCACGTACCCGAACAACCAGTAGATGTGAGCAGTGGCAAGAAGCACGGAAGTAGCAGTAAGAACGTAGCACAACTGCAGCTCCACTGACACACACATAGCTTGCAACGAAATGTGGCAACATGCGATTTTTTTCATGTTTGCTGGCTTTTTTATGTATGACCGTGTAGATGCGGTTGTTTGGCGGGTAAGTGTTATTGTACCCCTAATTTTTTGCGGATTCCGCTATCAATATTTCGATAGCTAGAAGCCAGCGTTGCCAACCATTCGAAGCTCACTCTCTGCCCTCACAAGTTAACAACTGCAGAAGCTCACACATGCTTCCCTACTTGTATTTGTATGTTACACACCCACACAAGCTTATACCGTTAAGTAGTCGTATGGAGGGAAAACAAGCAAAATGGCGGTAAGTGGCATAATTGAAGCGCCGCAGCGATTGCAGCGATAGTAAAGCAATAAACGATGCACTGTTTTCGGCTTAAATGTGTTTGTTGTTGCATTTGTGATTGGGTGATTTGTGCTCGTTCGCCAAAACATTGCTGTCGCAGTTAATGTTGGCATTGCTGTCAGTACATTACAACAACAGCAAGTTCTTAGAGTATACACTAACATACTTAAAAGCACTTAGTAGCCCCGAAAGCGAAAACTTGGGAAAACCAGAATATAGCTTTCGAGTATTTTAAATTATTTTAAAGAAATTCTTCATATTTTTGCATATTTTGGTACTTTTTAACAATACTTCGATGTTGTATTTTTGAAGCGGTAAACCAAGGCTTGCCTAGCAGAGTTCATGGAAATCATGTATACTATAGGATCGTACCTACGGAATAAGGAGTTTTTATTTAATTTAAAAAAATATATCGTTCTATGCAGTCGGAAAATTAAATGTCATCAGCAAAAATTACAGAAAAATTCAAAACAATTTTAATTTAAGATAAAGAAACATTTACGAGTATATAAAAAAAATGTTAACTTCGGTTGCACCGAAACTGTAAATACGAAAAATTCCATACAAGAACTTGATGTTGATTGTTCAGTTTGTATAGCAGCTATATGCTATAGCGGTCCGATCTGAAAAATTTTTACGGAGTTTGCAGCGTTGGCTTAGGCAAAATTATGTGCTAAAATTCGTGAAGATATCTCGACAAATAAAAAAGATCTTCGTACAAGGCATGTGACTGTGGATGAACTGTGGCTGCATCGTTTTACTCCGAATAAAATCGACTCATCAGATGTTGCCATCGTCCGTGCCTCTACAAAATATAGCAGGAAGGGATTGACTTATTTGGTCTTGGTTCGTCGAGAGAGGACTTTTCTTCTCAATTGTCTGCTCAGTCCGAAATAGCACCAGTTGGCAAGAGTTATTCTGCTTTGGATCTCGAGGATTTTAGACGAAATTGTCTACGCATTCGATTTGATGACTCTTAACAGTGACGTGGGAGCCAATTCGCGATTGCGACGACTACTTGTTTGATGACAGGAGATATTTCGTCTTGTCCTCGTTCAAAACCAGACCCAGTTGGTTCGCTTCCCTATCCAGTCTGTTGAAGTCAATGATATCAGTATCATCGGCGTGCGCACTCTTGTACACTCTTATAGAAGATTGTATATTCTCCATTCAGATCTGCAAATCGAATTATTTTCTCCAGCAGAAAATTGAAGAAGTCGCACGATAGGGAGTCGACTTGTTGGTATAGAATGGCTGGGAGAGGTCCTTCCCAATTCTGATGAAGCTTTAGGTGTTGCTCAACGTCTCTTTACACAGCCGCATTAGTTTAGCAGGGCTACCAAATTCAGACATAGCGGCATAAAGGCAGCTCCTTATATATATTGTTGATGAGGCTCATCCCACGGTAGTTGAGACAGTTTCTGGAATTTCCCTTTTTGTGGATTAGGCAGATCACACTTTAATTCTAATCGTTGGACATGCTTTCGTCCGACTATATTCTACAAAGAAGCTGATGCGTGCTACTTATGAGTTCTTCGCCCCCGTGTTTGAATAGTTCGGCTGGCATCATATCGGCGTAAAAAGAAAACTAAAAATTAAAACTTTCTAAAAACTTGGAAATCATTTCAATTCTTTTCCTTTTACTTGCACCGAGATTATCGACACTGGAAGAAGCTCATGAATGCGAGGGAAAGCAAAGGTATGATCCATACATGAAACTTTGATAAAACTAAAAAAGGGGAAAATGAAGTTTACAGAGCTCATTTTCATAATTTCATCGACAGCAACTACTGGCTACCACATTGGCGTTCATAGCTGCAGACTTTACCTTAAATTCAGCTTAACGTTTAGACTCTTCCATTGCCTCTTTTGAAGGCAGTATATTTATTTTAACCTAGCAGCCAATAAAAAATTATTAACAATTCATTATAAACAAAATTTCGAAACGCGCTATTTTTTGCTCGGTGGGTAATGTCACAAAAGCGAAAATAAGAAGGAAAGGAAGAAGGGTAGAAGGAATAGAAAAAGGATAAACATTTATGCACTCAAAAACGTTTCGAAAATTCAAGTTCCATTTGCAGTTGCTGGCATTATAGTTGTATTGATATAAAAAACACAAAAACACACACACATACAAATTCCCTTCAAATCGCGTCGCGCTCGCAGCGACTGCAGTGTTTTTATAAAATAAGCGAAGCGACAACTTAATGGCATTGCATACTCGGAGAATATACGTCTACTTGCTGTTGTCGTGCGCGCAAGGATTGCACATATGCAAGTGTGTGTGTGTGCATGTAATTGTATTTACTTTGTTCGCTTGTGAAGCCTTTGTTTTTCCGCTTCCGTTCGCGATGATTTTGCTTGAATTTTTTATTTGCGCGATTTCTTAGCAAGAAGGACACAAAGATGCATGCACTTTCATGTATGTGTATGTGTAAATATGTACATATTCATATTAGGATGGTTGTTATTTACTAAAATTTTTTTGTTTTTGGCAAATGGCCCCTGATGTTTCAGTTTTTTCCAAAAGAAATGTTTCCACCTCAAAATATACTGTATTCGTATGGTACACCATGTCGTATGAGCAATGCAGATTGTATAAATCACTTGTATGAATGCCCAGTTCAGTCGATGTAGCTCCGTATAACTTTTAATGCAATGTTTTTATAATAAAAAAATCATTAAGATAGAAAGAAAAGTTGACAGACAGACGGACACAGCTAAATCGGATCAGCTCGTCATGCTGATCTCTTATACATATCTACATATGTGTACTTTATAGGTTTCCTTCTAGGTTTTACATAGTTCCTAATATATGCAAGGAATAAAATCAAATCAAAATTGTGGACACCCTAATATACTTATATGTATGTATGCATATATATATATATAAAGCGCCTGTTTGTGTGCCGTATTTCGTGATACTCGCGCTGCTGTCAAATTGTTAGTTATATTTATGTATGTTATTTGTTGCTATTGCATTTAACATTCTTGCTTTTGTTTTTCTTACTGTAGTTGTTGCTTGCTACTCACATTTTTATAACGGCGACATAATAAACGAGCGCACAGCAATTGCTGCAGCAATATTTTCACAAGTGATGAAAGGCTATGCCAACACACATAGTGCATCTACAACAACAATACTAACAATGACAATAACAACTACAAAAACAACAGCAGCGACAACAACAACAGTAAGAGTAACAATAACGACGACAACAACAACAACCTCAACAGCAACAACAACAACAAGCCATGGTGCAACAGCAACACAGTAATATAATGCCAAGTGATTTCATTTATATTGCAAGTACATATTTATTTTGTATTTCTCTTCATTACTTATGATCAATAAATCATGCTGGTAAATCGACTGTCCAACACTTGACGTGAATTCCTTGCAACATATTTGTATTTTAGAATTGCTGGCAAATCGCAAGTAATGGGTGAGTGCGGCACACACGCACCAGCGCATTTCTAATGCATGCTTATTGTTTTTGTTTTTATTTTTGTCCAGTAAACTAATACCAAACACACGAGAAAGCGCGGTGCAGCGCGTGAAATGCGGAAATTGCTCGACATCCTTATCAAATACTGATGTGCGAGTAATTCAATGGAATTGCAACGATTGATAAATTTGATACTTGTGCTAATGCAGTAAGTAAAACAACAACAACACAATACTGAAAAATGATAACTCATTGCTAAAGTATTATTTTCTGACGAAAATCCAAACATGCAACACACTACAATTTGGGTCGATTGGGTGCTAGGTCGCCTTCTTCTAGTTTGAGCATTAATTACTAATGTGCCCAAAAAATAAGGTTACATTGGAATTTAAACTGCGCGTCGAAGGATTTGCAGAATTATTTTTTTTTTAGGTTGGTAGTACTGTCAGTTACATTTATGTAAATTTCATGTCAAAATATTCATTAGTGTTGGAGATACGTGTCGTTTTGTGAGCTGCTAAAAGTGAGTTTTTCGTTTTTTGCGATGTCGAAATTTGTTGAGCAAAGAATTTGCATTAAATTTAGTTTACGGCATCAACTTTCTGTTGCGGATACGTTGAGGATGGTGCAGAAAGCCTTTGGAGATGAGGCTATGTCTAAAAAAAATGTTTACAAGTGGTATAGTGAGTTCCAAGCCGGCCGTGAACGTGTCGAAGACGAAGAGCGTCCAGGGCGACCATCAACCTCAACCGATGAAGCTCACGTTCAACAAATCAAAGATTTGGTGTTGAAAAACTGTCGATTAACAATTAGAGACCTTGCTGATGAAGTTGGCATATCGAAAGGCTTAGCCAATACCATTTTGAAGAATGTTTTGGGCCTCAAGCGTGTCAAATCTCGACTGGTACCGAAAACATTGAATTTTTTGGAAAAAAGGCGTCGCGTTGAAGTGTGTGAAACGATGCTTTCCGACTACCAGGGTGTCATGAAATGCGTTATAACTGGCCATAAGACTTAAATCTATGCTTACGACCCCGAAACAACCGATCAATCGAGCGAAGAGAGCCGAGACCAAAAAAATCGCGCCAAAGTCGCTCAAAAATCAAGGTCATGTTGACTGTTTTCTTCGATTATCGTGGTGTTGTGCATTATGAATTCCTTCCAACTAGTCAAACAGTCAACAAGGAATATTATTTGAACGTTATGCGTCGTTTCCGTAACGCTATCCGCCTAAAAAGGCCGGAATTGTGGAAAGACATTTCTTGGTTTTGCGCCACGATAATGCACCATCCCATACTGCCCTCGTAAGTCGTGATCATTTCGCCAAAAACTCAACCCATATCGTTCCGCAACCACCGTATTCACCTAATCTGGCGCCGTGCGATTTCTGGCTGTTCACCAAGCTCAAAAGACCTCTCCGGGGACACCGTTTTTATATGATAGAGGAGATTCAAGCCGCAGCGGAGACGGAACTGAAGGCCATCCCGGAAAGTGTCTACAACCAGTGTTTCGAAGATTGGAAAATCCGTTGGCATAAATGCATTGCATCGGGAGGGGATTTCTTTGAAGGGGATGAAATTGATTTGGAAGAATAAATAAAGAATTTTTAAAATAAATACAATGTCACCTTATTTTTTGGGCACAGTGGTATATAGTCTTAAGTATCTTAATTATATAGTATAGTAGTAGTAGAATAATTGTGCTCAATCAGAATATCCCCAGGTTAAAGTCATTGATACTGAATTGCCCAAATGTTCGCGATCTTTGTTGAGATTCACCTAAGAGTCCAAAACTGAGACCTATGGGAGCGCAATGTTTTCCCGAGAAGCTGTGGTTTCGCTAACTATTAAAAATTGTTTGCGAAAGCTTGCTGAAAATATCTACACCCATTATTGTGATGTTGTTAATGAATTCACAATTTCAGAACTTACTTAACAGTTTCAACTAATTTTATTTTCTATTTGAAGATGATATACCAATTAGCAAATAATTGGAATCGTCGAAGGAAGTAAGTTTGCAATTAACTCAGAAAGGTACGCCACTTTCTAAACATATTGGGAAGACGATTTACTTGGCTTAAAAAAGGCTTGTAGGCAAATTTAACAAAAGTCGGTAGATAATAGACAGATACAACTGCTTAAGATTACCTGGACACCTCGCACTGAATAGGAGACACATTAATTCACCATTGAGAAAAAACTAACCCTAAAACCTTAATCGCGCCGGAGTTAATTGATCTATTAAGAGGCCTTTGCTCGATTAAAACACTAATTTAAATCAATTTTTCATACAAAATAAAAATCTTATTTTGCTTCATTAATTCTTAATAGAATTCAAATCGAGTTGAAGTTGGAATCCAACTCGGCGGGTCGTTGTCCACACCGTAAATGTAGCTGTGTTAACTCTGCAGGTTGTTGTCCAGGCAGCAAATTTGATTTTGTGCATTGATAAATAGCAATCACCAGACGAATTTTTATCATCAGAAAAAATACGAAATGAAGAACACAACTAAGTAAGACAGCTGATCCGAAATCGAGCCTATCATTAAACGAGTAGCCGGCTGCATGAAAGCTCAAAAACTGATTTCTCAATAATAGTCTTAAGGGGGTATTCCAGTCTAGAAATTTAAAAAAAAATCGATTTTTTTTTATATTTTCAAAGTTTAACTATTTAAGAATATGTGTACAAAAGGATTTTTCAAAATTCAAATTATTTTCGGAGATATAGGCATCGAAAACTGGTTCGGCCGGAACTAATCGAACAAAAGACATTAGGGAAACTTTAAACGCGTTTTTCTCAAAACTGACTTTTTCGGAACGATGTCCACGATTTATCAGGTTCTACTGGATCGATTTACTTGAAATTTTTATAGAGTCTTCTTTATAGGATTGTCTATGGTTGGAACTAGCCCCATCCCAAAATTTTTATTTTTATTATTTTTAAAAAATTCGAAATAGTCAGAAAAAGTGAGGAAAAAAAATTTTTTTTCAGCCAGTCGCCATTTTGTCAAAAAAAATGTTTCCCACTTTTCCGTAGTTCCGACCATTGCGACATTATTCTAGATTAATAATCTTTTTTTTTTAAGTAGGAGGGTTGAAATCATGGGCATGGTCACGTGGAAATTTTTAGAGACCCCGCACTTCGTCAGCTCATAATTTTTGAAATTTTTTACTTTTTTTAGTTTTTAATTTTTTCTGTACTCTTCAAAAATTAATAACTAAAAAAATGGATAGTAAAAATATTAATTGCCTTTTTTTACGACACTTTAAAAATTACCTGAAATTCATGTTTCTAGACTAGAATACCCCCTTTATATACTCAATTTATTTGGCGGGGTGAAAAGGATAATATTCTCTCTTTTATATAAATTTTGTCTGTCTCTTCAAATTTAATCTCAATGTAGACATTTTTTTGCTAAAGATCACGAAAACTCTTACTAAACTAACTAGTATACTACTGTGGGCAAAAAATAGTAAGATTTTTTAATTTAAATTTCGAGTGAAAACTAATTCGACGATATATTTTTGTTTCTTTTATATTTCTGTTGGTACCACTGACATCTGTGTCAAATGTCACATCAAAATCAACATTGGTGTTTAGTGTATGCTTGTTTGTCTTTCTGAAGTACTTAAAGTGCATTCGGTGATTTTTACGATGAGTAAAATTATTGAAGTCAAATCACGTCAAGGATGATCAACACGTCAATAAAATGTGACGACGAATACCGATCAAATAATGGAAAACATCGAGTTGGACCGGCATGTGGCATCTCGTGATATCGCCCAGAAGATGGGAGTTAGTCACCAAACCAAATTAAACCATCTGCAGAAGGCTGGATACACAAAAAAGCTTGATGTTTGGGTGCCGCAGGATTTGACGCAAAAAACCTTCTGGACCGAATCAACGCCTGCTTTATGCTTAAACGGAATGAACTCGATCCATTTTTGAAGCGGATGGTGACTGGCGACGAAAAATGGATCACATACGACAATATCAAGCGAAAACGGTCATGATCGAAGGCCGGTGAATGGAATAAAACAGTAACCAAGCCGGTATTAGTGTGTGTTTGGAAGGGAATGAGCAGCTCCCATATGGCCAGACGCTTAGTTCTACCATCTACTGTGAACAACTGGACTGCTTGAAGCAGGCGATCGACCAGAAGCGTCGAGAATTGGCTAACATGAAGGGTGTAGTGTTCTACCAAGACAACACCAGACCACACACTTCGTTGATGACTTGTCAGAAGCTACGGGAGCTCGGATGTGAGGTTCCATCGCATCCACCATATAGCCCGGACATAGCGCCAAGTGATTACCACCTGTTCCTGCCCATGGCGAACGCCCTTGTTGGTGTAAAGTTAAATGCAAAAGAAGCTTGTAAAAAGTGGCTGCTCGATTTCTTCGCAAATAAGGTGGGTGGTTTCACCGAGGGGGGTATTATGAAGTTGCCGTCTAGATGGAAACAGATTATCGAACGAAAGGGCGCATATTTGAACTAAATCGGATCACTGTAACACTTTTTATAAAGCATTGAATAAAGAGCAAAAAAGCGGAAGGGAGATATTTTACAACCTAATATATGTCTAACTTAGAATATTATTGCTTGAACTTAACAGAGTTCTAGTCAGTGTTTCTATTTTGTTGCCAATTCTTATATATTTACTTGTTAGTATCAAGCAGCGGTGAAAACAACAAAAATAACATGCAAAAAAACTTTCGATGCTTTTTGTGGGCCTCACAGAATTTAATTATAGCAACCTTACTACAAATACTGCAGGGTAACCAGAATTTTCGGAGGCAAAATGTCTAAGTATGTCCAACTAACACGAAAAGCACTATTCACTACATAACCTAGGACAAAATGAATGCAATAACGACAACAACAACATTGCTTGCAAAGCGTCAAGCAACCATGGAGACTTAACCACATACCGTTATAACAAGCAAGTCACACACACACAAACACTTATATAAAACATTTGCAGAATAATTCATAATAATATTTGAAACATTTAATAATGTTGCTAACCCATTATTTTACGATGCTGTCCCAAGCAGAAGCAGCAGCAGCAGCAGAGCAACGAAAAACAATAGCAAAAACAACATAAACGCACAAATACACATATGTTACATGCTCATAATATATACTTTCATATTAAAATATAAACATGCACCCACAACTTTTGTACGGCTACACACACACACCAACACACATGTGTGTGGCAGCCCATTGCTGGATATTCCCCAAATTCTGTTGCCTTCAAACGTTGCTGCGTGGCTGCCTCGCCTGCCATTCGTCGAGCTGTTATATTAAGTTGTAGAATTTTGTTGCTGCTGCAACATGCTTAGAATTTTGTGGCTATGCTTGCGGTTGGTTGGCCGCTACTGTTGATGTTGTTGGTTGTTGTTGCTATTGTTGTTGTTGCTATTCACATGATCCTCGTAAAATTTCCAACCATATTTTCAATTTGTTATTGTGGTGTGAGTGCGTTTTGGCGATGTGGCAAGCACCAAACGAGGACATATGTATGTAAGTCTGTGTGCAGCAAATAGCACGGGCAGCACCAGCAGCAGCAGCAACAATCAGCAGTGCAACAATAACAGTTGCACAGCAATGCTGCAGCTTGCTCGTTTACTTGCTTGCTTGTTATCATTGCTACAGATGAGCAGCAATAAATTATATCGGGCCAAAAATTTAATATGTACGCGTATGTGGACCATATGTGGACCATATGTGGGCGGGGGGAGCAGCGCTGCGGTTGCAACACACGCAAACACGCACGGAGACACATACATATATTCACAGGGCTGTATTTAATAATTCTGGAAGTGTAATGCAATGTACTAATGTGTACATTAAAAAATTATATTCACACAAAAGCAAATAACGGGTTTAATTGTGACAAGTTGTACAAGGTGGCACAAAAGCAAGTTTTTAAATTAAAAAAAAAATAAATTTAACCAAATTAAACATTTTTCTGCCAAATACCTTATTTTACTTAAGGGTAGAGTGGTCAATTTATCCGGATAAAATATTTATTCGAATATTCCGATATACATATGTGTGCATGTACGTACTCGGATATTGGAATAGAGATGAAATTTAAATAACCGCATAAGCACATTACAAATGTATGCTGATATGGCAAGCATTTCATTATCCGAATAAGTATATTAACAAAATTCGATTACGCGGATATCCGGATAATTGGATTTTTTTCCACATTTTGAATTTATGCGGATAACATTAATATTGCAGTATCCAATATATAAAATTATGGTCACACGGATATCCGAAAACATTTAAAAATTAAATAACCGCTTATCCAAATTGTTTCAGATATTTTACGCATAAGATGGATGTTCCACTACATACATAGATGTAATCCTGTAATTAGTGTATGCATAGATATGTATATTAAATTTGGATAAGCGGATATCCGGACTTTGGCACATTTTTATTTTATCCGGATAAGCCGGATATTATAATATCCGCATATATGTAACATATGTAAACAAAACTCTGTTTCTTTATTATGATAGCCGAATACGTATAGAAATTGGATAACTAAATAACCAGTTTTTTTCAAACAATTAATTTACAGAGTTCCGGAATATACATACATATGTACAATGTATAAACAAAATTATGTTACTAGTATATTTTTTCAGATATTTATCTTGAACAGATAAGATGAATATTCCACTATTTAAATATATAGACGTAATCCGTTTACTCGGATATACAGAGATATATGAAATTTGGAAAAGCGGATATACTGATTTTGACACATTTTTAACTTATCCGGATAAGACAAATATTCTAATATACGCATATACATATAAACTGTGTCTGTGTCATATCCGAATACGAATGGAATTTAAATAACCTCGGATATTCGGATATCAGTATACATATAAAATTTGGATAACCTGATATTCAGAGTTTTTTCCGGATATTTAATTTATACGGATAAGACGTACATACATAAAAACAGAATTCCTTTACAAGAATATTTGGTTAACAACGTATCCGGTTTTTTCCACATTTCTAATTTATCCAGATAACACGAATGTTAGCAATACTTAAATCCATAAACAAATTCAGCGTACACAGATATTAAAATACGAATGAAATTTATGTATATTACCAGGTACACAGATTTTTTTGGTAAAGAATATTCCAATCTGTATCTATAAACAAAATTCCGATGCTAGGCTATGCGAAAATATATAATTTATTAATTAAAACGCTTGAGTGATCTTATCCAAACTCGATAAGAAGAATCAAAATAACGAATACTCAATAAAATGAATATTAACCAAACTTTTTTTTTAACCTGTTATTCGGATAAATATACAAGCGAACATCAATCGTATTTTCATATTATCCGGATTTTATTCATGTCAACAACTGAATATTAGGCAGATTTTTTTAAAACCTGTTATCCAAATAAATATACAAGGCAATATTAATCATATTTTCATATTATCCGGATTTATCTATGTCAACAAATGAATATTAAGCCGATTTTTATAACCTGTTATCTGGATAAATATAAATACAAGCGAACATTAATCCTATTTTCATATTATCCGGATTTTATCCATGTCAGCAACTGAATATTAACCAGATTTTTTTAAAACCTGTTATCCAGATAAATATACAAGACAATCTTTATCGTATTTGCATATTATCCGGATTTTATCCATGTCAATAAATGAATATTAAGCCAATTTTTTTAAAACCGAATATTATCCGGATAAATATACAAAAGAACATTAACCCAATTTTTTTTTTACTCGTTATCCGGATAAATATGCAAGCGAATATTAATGGTATTTTCATATTATCCGAATTTCATCCCTGTCAACAAAAAATCTAAATGGATAACCGAAAGCTCAAATGTTTTTTAAGATCATTTTGCTATTTATGACCTTTACCCAGATGAACTTTTGATCATAAACCACATAAATTATTTAGACACTTATAGAGCCGCTCAAGAAAACTACCTATAGAGCTTACTAAAAAGATTGTTTGCCTTGTAATTATTTAAAAAAAAACAGTTCCCACTGTTCGCAGTTTGTACGGGTCTCTTTCGAAATCCTACACTTGAAAGTCAACTTAGACTTACGTCATAACCACCACACTCTGTTGCTAATACTGGGAACAAGTTTTAAAGAGGATAATAGTTATTAAAATTTAAGCAAACAAAATTGGAAAAGCAAAGGATTTTCTGGAATTGAAAAAGCAATAGCTATTTACATATCCGCACGACTGTGTTTGAAGTCATATATACTTATTAAAACTGGAAACTTTTTAACGCGACTCTGTTAACTACTGCAACAACAGTCACCGCTGAGCAATTACTGCAATGAATGCAAATTAAGGCCACGTAAAGTTATTGAGTGATGATAATGTGGGGCATACATACACCGCCACCGAACAAACTTCGAAAACATTTTCACAGATTTATTGAAAATGTGGCAAATATGAAATAAATATGTGTATAAACTGAATAAATATAAATGGATAAAGATATACGCAAACATTTATATGTACATTCATATGTTTTAAAAAAGTTCTAGAGAATTATTTCGAGTAACCGAAAATTAGAGAATTGTGTAATATTTCAGAACATTAGTTGAAATACTTGTAATGCTACCAAGAGATTGATTAACTAGCCTCCTGAAAACTTGCGACCGAAAGGAGTTTTCCTTTTGGGATAAATAAATTCTGCCTAGACATATGTTTTTGATTCCAGTCTTTATTAATCCAATACGGATCTAATTAGATTTGTTTAATGCCTGATTACAGCCCAACTTTAAATTCGATAAGGATATTTATAATTAACAACTTAAACATGAGTGGCTCAAATATTATCTGAAGCTATCTAACTATTTCAACACTGAAATAACTTCGCTTCGGATTTGAGTCTGGAGAGTTTTATTGAGTTCGTGGCAAAGAAGAAGTCTTTGTCTTTCAAAATAATATTAATTAAATTGAACATGGTAAAACAATCAATAAACAATATTACTTTGTGTAATAGGGGCGATAGGACGCCGAGTTCAAAGTTAAGCAAAAGGTCTTTCAGTAGAGCTCTTGGATATATGCACAAGCTGAAGAACTATATATGTACAAGGTACGATCCTGCTATCTTTATCGATTGTCCAGTGAGAATTTCATGACATTTCATCGATTGGAAGTGAAGTTATTGCATTTTAAGTGTCAGTATTTTTGTGTTATCGGTACGAAAATGAGCTTCGAACAAAGAGCCAACATTAAATTTTCTTTTAAAATTGGTAAAACTTTTACCGAAACCTTTCAATTGATGAAACAAGTTCATGGCGATGATTGCCTATCCCGTAGCAGAGTGCACGAGTGGTTTCAACGTTTTCAAAGTGATCGTGAGGACATAAATGACGATCAACATGTGGGCCAATCAAAATCCGAGATCACCCGAAATTCCATCGAAACTGTGCGTGAATTCATCAAAAATTAGCCGAAATCATTATTGAAATTCATGAAAATGGAATTGAACATCTCCAAAACAACGATTTTTATCGCATTTTGACCGAACATTTGGGCTTACGAAAGGTGTGTGCACGGTTTGTTCCGCACAAATTGACTGACGACCAAAAATTGCTCAGAATCCAACATTCGAAAGACGATTATTTGACCAAAAATCACATTTTAACCATTAACCACTCCCCGTATTTACCTGATATGGCACCGTGCGACTTCTTCCTTTTCGGAAAAATGCATTTGCCCATGAAAGGAAAGCGTTATACAGACGTAGATTCCATTCAATAGGCTTGCACCGGTATACTGGCGTCCATTCCGGTCAACGTGCTAAAACACTCGTTCGACATACTTTTGGACCGTGCAAAAAACTGTATTGAAGCAGCAGGAAACTGTTTTGAATAAAATAAATAAATTTTGCCGAAGAAACCATTTGTTCTGTTTTTGTTTTTTTAAGTCCTGTTTACTTTGGAACGCACCTTGCAGGATAGCTCCCATATATATGACAGAACTCGAGGGTTCAATTTTTCTCCTTAAAGGAAGATTTTCTTTAAAAAATACTAGAACTACTTGTATGTTAGATATAAAAAAATAAAAAAGCTATGCTGGCAAGAACTCATTGAGACCACGGCTTCGAAATCTATTCGAATCTGTAAACCCAGCAGAAGAATAATTGCCCTCAAACGACAACATATGATACTGCATGCTGAAAACTACGTCAACAAAAACCCTGGACATTATCCTCGACATATGTACAGCCAATACATACACAAGCAAGTGGAGTATAAGGCAAAGCTTTCGGCCAGCCAGCTTATGATTTTAGGTAATTGCAGCCAGACTCAGGCACAATATAATAATCGAAACTATTAATAAATCGAACTAAATGGACAAATACTAAACTAAATGACTACAATTGTGTCTTTTGGCCGACATTGTGAACATAAAAGTAGTACTTGATACCTTCTGCTCTAATCAGCAAGTACGTACATATGTACATATATCTTCTAGATTATGCAAGCCGGCAATAACTAGCCTCTCAGTAGGTAACTCGTTTAATATCATGTAGATACCCAATCATACAAGAACAGAGGAAAACGAAAAGGCAGTTCGGATACAGCTAGAAGCACAATTCCCCTAACTTTCAGATACTAGCAGCACGGGGCTTCCTTTAGGGTAGTGTTAATGGTGAGCAGACCATAAAACTCCTACTTCTAGACAAGAAAACTTGGTAATACGGTGGGAGTCATCACAGAGCACCTACCCTCAAGATCTCAGCTTCAGAAAATGGGAAAAGTGGATTCGCGGGATGCAGAGCATTACGTGGAGAATGATGAGAAGCTGCAACATTTTATACAACCATGGACATATAAATTGCACACATCCGAATTCATTATTACTTCTCATTACTTTAATATTTTTATGCAGCAAAAAATACCCATCTTGTGACAACAAAAATATACCAAGAAACCCAATACCACAAAAAAACGATATCAGTGTTGACAAAACCATAGTACGGAAGAGCAAAGCCGATCCTTTTAACCCAGCCAGAGAAATTATGATCGAAGTTAATGACGAATATGGTGCAATCACGTCCAGAAAGTTTGTAGGAAGACGGCTCAACGAAGCTCAACTTTTTGATCGAATTATCAGAAATAAACCACTCTTGTCAAAACGCCACATCAAAATTCGACTGACATTTGAAAAGGCTCACAGGGACCACTACAATTTGGGAGGAACGTGCTTTGGAGCAACGAAAACCAGACAAATAAGATGAGTCTAGATGGAAAATATATAAGCACCATACCAAAAAAAAAATTTTTAAACACTGCGATGGAAGTAGGATGGTGTGTGGCGCGTTTTCATGGCATTACATTGGGCCAATTGTTCGCATAAGTGATAAAATTGACCGTTTCAGTATTCGGATGTACGGAAAAATAAAACGGAGCCATTTGTATTTGAGTCCATGCCCATAAACTGGGCATTTATGCAAGACAATGATCCGAAGCTCACCGCACAGGTAGTAAAGCAAAGCCCGGATCTTCATCCAATAGAAAATTTATGGAATGATGTCAAAACCTATATAGCAAGCAAAAAATTAAAAAATCTGGATGCGTTATGTTCTGGAATTGAGAAGGCTTGGTATTAAATTTTAAAGGAACGATGAAAAAAACTGGTGGACGGCATGGAGCGAAGATGAGAAGAGGTGTTTAAAAAGGTGGATATAGTACAACATAATAACGAAGTGAGCAATCTTATGGCTTTTTGTATTTTTTTGTAAACCCTTTTCAGATTGCACTATTTATATGTCGCAACTGCCTATAGAATATTGATGTTTTCGTCCTTTTTTTTAATGATAACAGAACAGTTATTGTTTTAGTAATGTGAAAGTGAATAATTAATAAAATAAAACCCACAACTCTTTAAATCGGTAAGTGGTAAACTTAAGAAATAAATAAATGTTTCTTATTTGACGACTAAGTATGCTATTTATGTGACCATGTCTGTAGGTGAATGCCCAGCCTTGAGCCTTCGGCTTCCAATGCTGCAACTCATACGCCTTCCTTTCCAAGCAATCAAACATACAGTTCTAGAATGAAAACATGCTGCAAGGTCTGGACTTCTCAACCTTCCTGAACACATTTAAAATATAGCGTGATGTTTTAAGAACACAGTTCAAAGATAAAATTTTAAGGAATAGTTCTGGGAGATATTTAAGACCAATTGAGCAAAGAAAAAGCACTAAAATTGTTAAATTTTCTCTAAAAATTGTAAATTTTTACAAAAATTCTTATTTTTTTAACTTTTAATTAAATATTTAAACATTTAGAAAAACAACTTTAAACATGGAATAATTGAGTTAATTAAATGGAAGTGTCTGATATTCAATTTGCCTTGCAAATATGCCGCATTTACCGGCCGCACGCCGCAGCAGCAGCAAAACCCGACCGAAAAGGTAATGCATATTTCCATTTAAATGCCAACAATGGGAGAATAGAAATACAAAACCCAAATAAACAGCAACAGAATCTTTGCAGAACAATTCTCAGTCGCCGGGCTGAGTTGGAGCCGGGCGTCGCTCTTGGCCATATTTTCACACTTGCAAAATGCAAAGTACTCGTAACACAAATTACTTAGGCACTTTAGACGCAGACCTCTCTCTATATGTGTGTTGCAAGTATAGATGTTGCAAGTATGAATGTGTTGCAAGTATGTGTTTGTGAGCAAGTATGTACATATGTATGTATGTGCAACAGCTTAGGTAGCTGGTCGCCTGTTGGTGGAGTCATAGAGCAAGCAACCATTTTTCAAATCGGTAATCACGTGTGAATTACTCGGACGTTTACTCGTTTCCGGCGCCACACACACATACACACCCAGCAGCTCACGTGCTTGTAATTGCGACTGGCAAATATATGCATATGCATGTATTATTCAAATTACATATGCATGTATGTATGTGTGTGCAGTGTACATGAGCCTTAAGTAAGGACTTCCGGCAAAGGTACTCTTTGCTTTGTCATCATCGGCAACAATAACAAAACCAGCAGCGGCACCAGCAGCGACAACGACGACGACAATCTGGCTGGTTGTGTAGCTAAACGGGCGACACACACATACACACATGCCTATATGTACATATATACATATATACTAACACACACATACATCTATATGGATTTGCCACACGTGCATCATATCTCGCTTGGCCAACACTTTGTGGTGATAATTCATTATTTACTACTGTCGGCTTACCTCAATGTCTTGTTGCGTTGTTGGTGAATGGACACGGATAAATAATTGCTCATCCGTTGGCAGTTCGTGCAGTATCTTCACCTTGTACTGCAAGGAGCCGTGCGCCTTTACTTCTTGTATGACTTGCAAATATTTTCCATCCGACGCTTTCACCTGCAAATTTAAAGGGGAAATTAAATGCGTGTATTCTTAATAAACAGTTGCATAATATACATACACATATATTTATATAAGTGCATGTATGTATGTGTTGGTGTGTAAGGAAATGCATGCAAATCGATTGATTGTTTGTTGTTACAAATTGTTATGTTTATGTGAGAGCTTATGCACTGATTGGGATTATGAATATTTACAACCTCAACATACAGGGTGTGTCATTTTTATACCCTGAACAGGGTATATTAAGTTTGTCACGATGTTTGTAACACCCAGAAGGAAGCGTCGGAAACCCTATAAAGTATATATATATATAAATGATCAGTATGTTGAGCTGAGTCGATTTAGCCATGTCCGTCTGTCTGTCTGTCTGTATATATACGAACTAGTCCCTCAGTTTTTAAGACATCCTTTTGAAATTTTGCAAACGTCATTTTCTCTTCAAGAAGCTGCTCATTTGTCGGAACGGCCGATATCGGACCACTATAACATATAGCTGCCATATGAACTGAACGATCGGAATCAAGTTCTCATATGGAAAACTTTCGCATTTGACAATGTATCTTCACCAAATTTGGTATAGATTATTTTCTAGGGCAAAAATGCAATATCCGTGAAAATGGTTCAGATCGGTTAACTATAGCATATAGCTACCATACAAACTGAGCGATCGGAATCAAGTTCTTATATGGACAACTATCACATTTGACAAGATATATTCACGAAATTTGGTATATATTATTTTCTAAGGCAACAATGTAATCTCCGAAGAAATTGTTCAGAACGGGTTACTATAGCATATAGCTTCCATACAAACTGGACACATAGTTAACAGAAAAGCACCTGTGAAGGGTATTTAGCTTCGGTGCAACCGAAGTTAACGTTTTTTCTTGTTTGTATTACAAATTAAAATGTATTAAATTCTAAGTAACGAAAAATATATCCTTTAAAGGGAGCTTGAAGCAACCTGAGCTGAAATTTTGGAATATCACCGTACACAGAGTGTACCACGAAATTACTTTAGGTCGTATAAGTGGTGGGTATACTAAGCGAGGAAATTACGACACATGGTAGAGGTGAGTATGAATGATGAATATACAGTACTAAAAAGAAAATTATAAAATATGGTCATAGTATAGTTTCAACTACAGACCAAAGTGGAACTGACAGAATGCAGATCATGCAAGGAGGAGAATGGCGACAATTGAAACGTAATTGGAAGATCCAATACTCATAATACACCAAACAACAAGGGAATTGGCAGCTAGGTTGGAAAACAAAACGAATACAAAAGATTATATACAAGAATTTTATTTTGATTGATCTGTTTGTAGGGCAGCTATATATTATAGTATCTCGAACTCAATAATTTCTTCGAAGATTGTACCGTTGCAGTGGACAACAATACACGTCAAATTTCGTCAAGATATCTCGTCAAATAAAAAAGTTTCTTATACAAGGACTTGATTCCGATGGCTCATTTTGCAAGGGATCTATATGCGTCTCTGACGCTTTCCTTTCTGGGTGTCAGAAATTTTATACATTTCTAACAACCAACTATATTTGGCATATTTTATTTAATTCGGTTCTATATAAATAACCGCCTTAACTGCCCAAATAAAAATATGTTCTCCCTTTTCATCACTTTTTCGAGTCTCACGTGCGTTAAGCCAAAGTCAAACCCAATGCCAAAAGTACAAGGAAAGCTTTCATACGGATACACATTGATTTTCTAAGGACTCCGTCGAAAAGAAGTAAGGGAGTAAACTCTGGAAACCAAGGTAACTTATAAAATCATCATCAAAAGTCCTGAAAATTTTTCTTGGAGAAGCTACACATACCCTTTTCTTGATAGTGTGACATGGAGCGTTGTCTTTTGGAACTAGATAAAGTCAAAACCTTTTTGGATATTAATATTCCAACGATGAAATAACACTAGTGAAATACCAAAGTTATTAAATCTTTTCCCTCCGTCATAGAAGTTAACACACCCTGTATGAGTTTTGAAGAGCACATGTCGAAAGAGAAGTGTTGATTATGGGCAAGGGAAAGCAGAAAAGTCGAGTGTGTGCAAATTGATTGAGGTCAGTTGACATGAAGTTAATGAGAAAATTAGAAATACTTATAAGTAAAGTCAAATGTAGATTTTTGTAGACAGCAACAACGTAGTTTGTTGCATTTTGGCAACCAGTAAAGTGTGAAACATTTAACATAATAGAAAGTACATCGGAATTCCAAATGAAGTATAAAGGGTGATCCATTTCGAGGTTTCCACTTTTTTCACTCAAAACAACATTATTTGGCATTTAGTTTTTGAAGATTATCTCTTTCAAATGTTGACCGCGGCTTGAGCGTTGAGTCCAATTTTCTATTTTTCTATGACTCGTTCGAGCATTTCGACTAATAACTGGCGAATGACAAGCGCCATGTTTTGCTCCAATGCCTGAATCGAAGCAGGATTGCCAGTATAGACTTTAAACTTTACATATTTCCACAGGAAAAAGTCTAACGATCTTGGTGGCCAATCTACCGGCCCAAAACGTGAAATTATCCGTTTACCGAAGTGTTCTCTCAATAAATCTATTGAGTGATGCGATGTGTGGGATGTGGCGCCGTCTTGTTCAAACCAAATGTCGCCGAGATCACGAGCTTCAATTTCAGGTATCAAATAGTCGGTTGTTATGGCGCGATAATGATCGCAATTGACGGTGGATTGATTTCACCACCCACAAACCACACCAAACCGTTGTTTTTTCTGGATAAAAAGGCAGCTCTTGAATCTATTCAGGTTGCTCTTAGTCCGAAATGCGGCAATTTTTCTTGCTTACATATCCATTGAGACAGAAATGGACCTCATAGCTGAACAACAAATTTTTGTAGTAAAATCGAACGATTTATAAACGATAATGAACAAAAATAACATGAAAGCTTGACACCACTCACGCGAGATCTGTCAAAAAAGGCTATTGAAAAAAGTACCTCTACTTGGATCACCCGTTATATTATGGCAACGCGTCTAGTGGCTGATCATTATTAGTGTGGGAAAATCGTATCTGATCAAAAAATATTATATCCTTACTTTCAAATCCTGGGAATTGCTGAAGAAGGGAGCTTCTAAGCAAAGGGAACGTTTAAGAGTAGAGTTACAATTATTGCTTTATTTCATGCCAAGAAAGGAGCAGTCTGCAATACGAGGTTGACTTTATTGTAAACGATGGCAAGACAATGTACCTAGAGATTCCTTGGCTGCTATAGATTTGTCTATCTATGAACAGGCTAAAGTCCACCAAGAGTCTATACCTGGAGATCAGAATAACTCTAGCTTACAGGGTCTACTTGGGGATCGATAGACAATTGAGAATCAGATCCCTACTAGGATCTATAAGTTTATCAATAAGCCCGTCCTATTGTATTGCTCAAGAACATAGACGATGACGAACCGATTGATTTGATCTTGGAACCTTCAAGATTTATGAGCCATATTATATAATTATTACTATGATAAATCGAAAATTACAAAAATTTATTTGCTATAGTTTCATTAAGCCTTGGACTTGAACTTTTTTTTTTTTTTTTGAGTTTTCGCTCCATTATTAGCACAATACTGGTGTGTGTGTATGTGTTTGTGGTTTCTAAGGTCGGTAATGTCTTAGCTATTTTAATTAACACAGCAGTCAACGAATAACAAATATTTATACAGTACATATGCACTTACAAACAGACATATATATATATATATATTCATAAGTACTTATTTGCAGACAGATATATAGCAAAGCGAATTTGCACACAGTCATTATATATAATATTTACTTCACTTGCCATACAGATTGTTATATTTATGCAATGTGTATATAATGTACAAATATGTTCATATTTACTTCGTTGATTTAAGTACATACGCGTCCATATTAATTATTAGTTTAGTATTAAAATTTATTGCTAACGATGTGTGTCACGGAAATGTGTCATTTCAGCCCCATGAACATTTAGGCTTGAATCAAATTAGAGGTCACAAAGGAAAGGAAAAGCAAACTTCAAAGCTCGTTTTAACTGTCAACAGTACTTCAAAGGGTAAACAAAACTTTTTTCATTTAATGAGCTTGAGAATTCTCAACTTCAACTCAGACATATTTAAATATAAGAAAAACTGCTAGGAGATGGGGTTTGAGAAGAACTTCTGTGTTCGAACTTATAAATTAGCAAAACGCTTAGTAGTCCATACAAATTTGCACAAGCGTTTAATTTTCATTCCCGCCAGTTCGATGAGATGTCTGAAGGTATGCGCTCCCAAGTGTTTAAGTATTGACCTCCCAAACGCGGGACAGTCAAGAAGGAAGGAAGGAAGTTGAGTTGTTTCTACCTCATCTTCCTCCACACCGCTACTGCAGATGGCGTCCGGACGCCTATAGAGCAATGACCTTTTATAACCCCTACAACTAGGGAGAGGCTAGCCTTACTGAGGGCAAAGAGATCACTAGATCTCTTGGCATCTTGGTCCAAAAGGCTTTTGCCAAACCCAAGACTAGTATCGCTGCTATGCTATCTGAGTGGACGGCCGCTTCTCTGGAAGAGGCTGCACCAATCTTGCCCATCCGTAAAGAAGCTCACTGGCCTCTGTTATTAAGCGACTTCTTCCCACAACCAACTCCCACGCCGGTATATGGGCAGAGGAAAGCCTCCAGAATTTGGTTTAACGGCTCGAAATAGCGAAGAGAAGAAACTACTAGCGCGCTGTTGTTAACTCGGCCATAACAGCGTAAGCGGGGCCGAACAAAGGAACAAAACTCAGAGAAAAATATGAAAATGACATTTTTTGCACAGTGTTCAACTTAACAATCATTGATTGCTCTCTTAACATCTAACTAGAAGATATTTCATATCGTAAAAAAACTCAAATGTGATTAAATAAAGGTTAGAAGAAATTGCCAAAAATATTTTTGTCTAAACAGTAACTCAACTGGACAAACATAACATTCTCCACATCAAAAAAAAAAAAAAAAACACGGTTAGAGAAGAAATATAACGATTTTTTCAAATGTATTTCAAAACGAGAATAATGTAATTTTTAGTATGTACAAACACCAATTTTTTATATGCAAGTACGAGGTGTGTTCAAAAAGTATCGCGAATCGTAACTGACTGTTTTCTTCGATTGCAGGGTTGTTACCTGCAAGTTATGCGCAATCTGCGCGAAGCAATCCGCCAGAAACGCCCGGATTTTTGGAAAAACAAAAATTGGCTTTTGCACCACGATAACGCCCCTGCTCACACACATCGTTGCTTGTGCGCGACTTTTTGGCCAAAAACAACACACTTATGATGCCGCAGCCACCGTATTCCCCAGATCTGGCCCCCTGTGACTTTTTCTTGTTCCCTAAACTGAAGAGGCCCATGAAAGGACGACGTTACGCTTCTCTTGACGAGATAAAGACGGCATCGAAGGAGGAGCTGAAGAAGATAAAAAAAAATGATTTTTTGAAGTGCTTCGAAGATTGGAAAAACCGTTGGCACAAGTGATAATATCTCATGGGGATTACTTTGAAGGCGACAAAATAGATATTCATGAATAAATAAATAATTGTTGAAAAAACACAAAATTCGCGATACTTTTTGAACACACCTCGTATAATGATAAAACGTATATAGAGAGAAATCGGAGAAAGACTTTGGGAAACCTCTTTCTCTAGAACAGGTGAGTTGTTAAAGCATAAAATTTGATGTCGAATTGAAAAGAGTAGAGTTCCTCAAAAGTTTAGACATAGATATCTCCTCAATGCTTATTGGGTTGTCATTATCGAGAATTCTTGTTTGAAAATGTATCGCATCTATATAAATTTATGTAAGAATGTGTATGTATGACGCATATTTGGACAAATAATTAAATTATAGCCACAAATAGTGAAGCTCAGCAAATATGTGCTACTTTATTGCAAATTTAATACTTTGTTGCCAACTACTTATACTCAGTATATACAGAGTGGCTAAATGCGTATATAAAGTTGCAAATTGCAAATGAATTAAACACTGATGTGAATGTGGGTGTGTGTTAGTGAGTGTGGCTGGTGTTAAAATCTTCAAATTATAAATAGACAATATGCGATTTGTCTTGATTAGAAATAAATTAAATACGAATTTATTTCATAGAAATAGAAAATGCCACAACAGTGCAACTGTTGTTGTTCTTGTTGCGAAAAGCTTTCTTCGGTGTAAAATTAATCAAAAATATGGTTTCCACTTCGAGATAAGAACACAATGTCTATTTAGGCGTTGTAATAAATTGTTATAGGAATACGAAAATTTATTTTATACAATTGCCGACATGCCAGACAAATCTTTTAGTCGCAATACATATTGAACTCAACAAAAATCAATTTAATGATTTATGCAATTATTTGCAGGTAATGTATGAAGCTGAAGAATTGTACCTGCTGACAACATGTATCGAAAGATTTATGGATTTAGGAGAATAGATATCATAGAAGAATGTGAAAGAATGCACTGGAAGACCACCACTGCCAATTCTACTCTTGTTCCTCAGTCCAGAATGCAAAACGATTTCGCTGGAATACCTTATATCACTGTGTCCACCACTATCTAGAACTCGTCTTAAGTATCTAGACGCTTCGAAGGTCAAGAAACTAGACGAAGCATCAAACGGGGTTACCAAGTTCCTCTTAAAGTTCACAGCAAACGTTGACGTCCTGTTAGATAAATTCTTCACCTCAAACTAAACTGAACCTCCCTCTGGCATTACTAAGAACTAATATGTCTATGTAAGTCGTGATAGCCAGCCAGTATCACTTAACCTAACCTATTTTCATTCGCAGAGAAGTAGATTACTAAGTATAAAAGTATAATGACAGGTCAAATGAAAAGTCCTCGGCCTACCATAGTAAAACCCTTTTTTCTAGAAAAATTCGTGTTTTTATTCCACATAGTTGCCTTTTCGATACCATTTTTGTAGTACGATTATTCCTATGTTTCAAAACAGAGCTCAGTTTCGGTGATGACCTCTTCATTCGGAAAATTTTTTTCCCTGCGGTCCTTCTTTTCAGATCTGAAAGCAGATATAGTTGCTGGGGGCAAAATCTGGAGAATATGGTGGATGCGAAAGCAATTCGAAGCTAGTAGTATGTAGCTCTGCAGTATGTAGCTTAAGAAGCGAAGAAAGTAATGGGAGTTCGACGGGAGTGTGAGAACTGTATTAAACTGGGTTACATTCATCCCGAACGCTGATAGGGGCTACCACGTTACGGCCAAGGACTTAAGGCCCATCAGCCTCTCCTCCTTTTTACTAAAAACTCAGGAGAGACTAATGAACTGGTACAAAAAAAATAGCTTATTGTAAAGGCATGTCAGTGGATACTGCCCTGCATACTATCGTGTCATGGCTTGACGAAGCCATTAGGGTTAAGGAATTGATATTGAGGGAAATATGGAAGCGATGTAGCGCTTATGGTCAAAGGAAAGTTCCTGAGTATAGTTTACGAGATTCCCCTGCGTCGTAACACCGTCGGAAGTGGTCTTGCCATCAACCCAAATAAAACCGAGATGGTGTTATTTACTAGAAGATACAAGATCCTGCTGGCACCGCTGCCGCAAATGAGAGACATACGTCTGCAACTGTTGGATACAGTGAAATATCTACGGCTCATCCTGGATGGGTAGCTTTTATTGAAGCCGAATATCGAGAAAGCAAAAACGGCATCGAATGCCTTATACTGCCACCGAAACAGGTTCTCTAGCTCTACCACACTATAGTCCAACCAATTACGTCCTATGCAGTCTTTATGTGGTGTAGAGCTCTAGAAAAGACCACACTAGCATAGAAACTAGAGAAAGTTCAACGGGCAGAACTCATCAGCATGTATGGCTGCGAAATTTGTTATCAGACTCAAAGGATCTGGGTTCCTACAAGACCTAAGTGAACTCTCGAAAATCTTCACAGACTTTGATTCATACCTGATCACTTGGATTATGGAGTCGACAAACCGAACTCTGGGTGCTTCTTCTCTGCCCATATACCAGCAAGCGAGTTGTGGGTGGGAAGAAACCGTTGAAGCATAGGGACAGTGAGCTTCTTTACGGAAGGATCAAAGCTTGGTGGAATGTTGGTGAAGGGGTTTAGTGTCAGAAGCTCTTTATCAACTTCAGCTTTAGATTTCCTTACTATTGCAATGCTTCCAAGCCGAGGTTGCAGCCATTAAGGTAGCAGAAGACTGCTCCGGAGTGCAGCCTCCTAAAGAGAAATATAGCAGAGCGGCGATACTAGCCGATAGCTGAGCTTCACGGAAACTTGGACAGCGCTGGACCACCATCGATTTCTTTGCCCTCAGTTAGGCTATCCTCAGTTGTGGGGCTTTTAACAGGCCATTGACCTATTGGGAGGTCAAGGTTTAAACACTTGGGAGCGCATACCTTCAGAGATTCCACCGAACTGGCGGGAATGGAAATTAAACGCCTGTGTTAATTTGTACTGGCTACTAAGCGTTTTTCTAATTTATAAGTCCGAACACAAGAGTTCCTCCTTTCTATGGCTTCACAAAGGACTACATCAGCTAACCTAAAGGGAGTTCAAGAGTATCATGAAACTCATATAAAAAACTAATCAAATTTTGGTGTGCAAATATTAATTCCCCTTAAAGATAAATTTAAAATTAAAATGTAAATTTATTCCAAAAATTTAGGGCTACAAATGAATTTTGTTTCGGCTGATTTTTGGAATCACACTCGCTGCATATAAAGTAGCATGCAACAGATAATTTTTTCGCGAGTCGCAACAGTTTCAAACTAATTTAGTTGTACAACAACAATAAGCGAAATATTAAAATATTATGTTTTTAAACAAAACAAAAACAACGAAAACGAACAAATAACGCGAATTATAACTCGAAAATTCATTTGCATAAAATGAATCAAAGTGATGAGGAAACAATAGGTACCGTTACACTTTACCCCGCAAATGCTATGTATGTTTGTAAGTGCATATGTAAATAATGTGGAAAAATATGCGAATCTAAAACCGAATGCGTGGCAATTTACGAAATGGAAATAGTTTATGCATTTATCTATGTAAATTAGCCGAGCGACGACTGCTGGACGAAATAAAATTTCTATTAAAGTTTATAATTTCAGTTCTGAAAACTATTTTCCAATGCAGGCAAGCTGGAGGGGAACGGAATGTATAGGTTTAGAGCTGTCAGGGGTTGCCGCGAAGCTCCAGAGGGTATTAGCCAAAGCGCCAGAAATATTTACCGCTAATTTCGGCGAATTCGGTCGTTATGAAAAAACGAAACAAAATAAATGGAATTTATTGCTCGGTGTGTGTGTGGATGTGTGTGCGTGACTTTATTGTTGCCAGATTAGCGAAGCAATTAAATAGCAGTTTTTGTAAACATATTTGTGGCTGCAAGCATTTTGAGAATTTCATACTTGTTTATGATGCGCGAATTATTTGAAAAGTTTGAAGGCGAACTCATTTGGTGGGAAAGCTTTTTTAATTAATTATTTAATTTTTTGTTTTCATACATATGTATGTATGTATGTATGTATTTCGAATAAGCTGCTTGTTGTAAGCTACTGTTATTATTTTACAGTAAATTTTCGACAAACATTTTACGACTTCCAATGTTATAAATACTGAATGCGTTTTTCAGACGCCGAAAATGCAACAAATGGAATTTACTAGACTCTCGAAGGTGACTACAAACCGAGGTTGCGAATTTTATAATTAACAGTTCTGGATCAAAAATTTAATTTTTAATTTCAATTTTGCAAGTAAAAGTTAAATTTTCAAAAACTGGTGCCACCAAAACTATTTTATAGCACCCTTTACATATACAGAGATTCCTTACACGAATTGCGATCGCTCATTGCAGCTATTTGCTAACAGGTCTGACACATAGATGGCGTTACTAGAGTTAAATCCAAATGATTTTTAGTTAGCCCTAACCTTCAAAAAGCGCAAGTATAAATTTGACAGCCGTCGAAACATTTTTTTCTAAATTATATAATTTTGAGTGAAGCAACGTTTGTTATTGTGAAAAAAATGGATAAACAGCAATTTAAGAGGTTGATAAAAGAAGGAACAAATAATGTTGCAGCAAAAACTTGACAGGATGAGGAGTTTCCGGACACTGCCCCAGGAAAATCTACCATCAAGGATTGATAAACTAAAGTTAGACGCGGTGAAATGAGCACCGAAAACGGAGAACGCAGTGGCCGGCAGTGAACACCCAAAAGAGGTTGTTGCCTACGAAAACATCAAAAAAAGTCCGCAAAATAGTTTTGGATAACCGTAAAGTCAAGTTGTTTGAGATAGCAGGAACTCTAAGGATATCCAACAGACGTGTAACGCATGCAAGAATATTTGGGTATGAGAAAGAGCTGTGCAAAGTGGGCGCCTCTTGACGAAAAACAACGACAAGTAGATTATTCCAAGCAATGTTTGGAGATGTTCAAGTATAATAAACGCGAATTTTTGCATCAATATGTGACAATGGATGAAACATGGCTCCATCATTTCACAGCGAAGTCTCGCGACTGTCATCCGAGTGGACTGCATACGATAAACACGCCCCAAAACGCGGAAAAACGCAATCGTCGGATGGCAAGGTCTGCATGATGGGATGCGCTTGGAATAACTTTTTATTGACTACCTTGACTAAGGAAGACCTATCAACAGCGACTATTGCCTAGCGTTACTGGACCATTTGAAGGACAAAATCGCTGAAAAACTGCCGTATTTGAAGAAAAATAAAGTGCAGTTTCAGCGAGACAATGTACCTGTACCGTGTCACAAATCAGTGAAAATGATGGCAAAAATCCATGAATTGGCTTTTGAATTGTTGCCGCATACGTCGTACTCTTCAGATCTGGCGAGTATTTCCTGCACTCAGATTTCAAAAAAAAAAGCTCGCTTCATTCTCATCGAATGACATAGATAACTTGATACGAATCTTTTTGAAGAGATAGCTGTCAAAACTCGCATTTTTTATAACAATTGCCAATGATGCCACTTTTGGGTATTTTGCAGTTTCCACACAACCACTGAGGTACGCAAATAGCGCGTTAACCAAATTATTTTTGGGTGCTCGGTTCCCCAGTATGCCTATATCACCTATGTACATATATATATAAAATTTTACAAACAACCTTATTCTACAGAATTTCGGCAACGCACTATTTTTGGCAGTTCGTTTTAGCGCGATTCTTCTGGCATCCCGCCTTTTTCACTAATTTCTGATTGACGGGACTCTGATTGTGTTTTGTTGCTTAGAAAAAAATCAGGGTCCGCTGCCAGCGGACAAGCGAGAGAGCAAGAAAATAGATTCTGATCAATTTATCTATGTCGAATGAGAGGGGATCGCCGAGACTGAGGCCTATTTTGAAGCAAATTACAAATCGTACTACAAAATGGTATCGAAGAATTGATGGGTCGCTATTATCAGTGTATCATCCTTGAAAGGAACTATGTTGAATAAATAAAATAAGTATTGCCGAAAAAATGTGTTTTACTATTGCAGGCTGATGACCATTTGAAGAATGCTATAGAAATCTGTTGCCAGGCCACACACTTCAAATCGTCAGAAGCTAAGACAGCTTAGTTGAGATGTCTTAATGCATGCCCTTTTATAATGTATACCTGTTTTCATTGACTGTATTTGCTACCGGGAAATTTGCCAAGAATAGCTTGTGAAAATGGACTGTCCCAGATTTTCGTC